>LD356010.1:33146-46867 GCA_001465055.1 Ptychodera flava
GATTTTGTTCTGCCTGTAGGGGGACTTGAAATTTTTTTGGTTCCCTTTTATACATTTTAAAATTCCAAGTTTTTGTAGGTAATTCAATGAAAAATGAATACCACTTTTATGTCATCCATTTGTTGTAATGTTTGTAATACTTCAACAAAATCTAGAATAATTTTGTCACATTTCATGACTTTTATCTTGAAAAAATCTAAACATGTATGATTTGTCGTAAAAAAACAAACTTGAGCCTAGTAACAGGGCAGAAGCTGCGACTGTTGATGAATTTTGCAATATTTCTGTCAACTACAGTTTCTTGCTTTTTCCCTACAGCATGCCATCTCAAACACACAATATTCAGTTTGTCGACAAAGCCTGTATGTACAAATTTATATTAGTTGATAATTTAATTAGAGTCCAGACTGGCAGTCAGTTGTCAGTGATACAAATGCATTGTACACATACAGAGACTGTGTTAGCAAGCTGAATACTGGACATCCTGCAGGGAGTAGAACAAGGACGAACTGTACAGTTGTATAAACTGAACAAAAATATTGTCAAAATTATCAAAGTTAATACAGCTACTCCCTGCTGGCAGTGTCACTATCAGGTACCGACCTGCTACTGCAGTGTCACTGTCACTGCATACGTGAGCAGTGACAGAGATAGCTCTGGCTCTGATGTACATGGTAGTTGAAGAAGAGTTTGAATCAAATGAAACTCAAGACATTGAAACATATACTTGTACATAAGATCAGGCCAATGAGCAACACATGGAAGACCAGGAGACTTAAAAAATTATCAGGTACTTTAGAAAGAAGATAGGGTCACCATGCTTGATTTTCTAAATTTTCACATTATCATCATAAAATAATGCAAAATCAAAACTTTGAACAGTAAAGACTGTGTGAAAAAATACGTGACTAAATTAGAGTACGTATTTTTAACATTTCACCACTATGAATAGGCTTTTTAATGTAAAATATATTAAATAATTGCAGCAGTTGTGTCAGTTAATTGGAAACTTTTGCTTTTGAGATATTGCAAAAGGACACATGTGAAAATGTGTGATATATTATACTTTCACAAGTTTCCGTTCATCTGATAAGTTTCTTCTTCTCGGCAAGTCTCTTGTTATTTATTATGCAGTATGGAATGACTGTGTAAACACTTATTCATCTTTCAGAGCCAACACGATCGCGAAGTACTGCGGCGCCTTTATTTTGCGTGATTTGAACCCCCACACCCCCTAATTACCTAGGTCCACCAAGTCATTACAAGGTTACGAAACACAGTTTGTGTCATTTGTATTTGGTTAACTGGTAATTTCTAACATTTACTCTGAACCCTGGAACCTATTCGTGACTCAAGCTTATCTGACCCTATCTTCTATGTATAAACGTTAACATAATTGCATATTTGGTGAACTTAACAGGATTCGTGTGGATCAAGGTACGTATCCTAAGTGTCTCTTAGTTTCATACCGATAGCGTTACTTTGAACAAATACCCTCGTTTCTCGAGGGTCTATGCTTTGAATCACTGACAGTTTGACTCAACCTTTGTATCCAGTATTGTTACTGTGATCTATCATCTGTCAGTAAAGCTTCACACTGTGACTGCTTCTCAATGCTTCACAGCCAAGACAGCCGAGGGTGCATGCATTTTAGAAATGAGTGTGAAAAGCAATCAAGCTGTCGTTTTGAATTTACGACACGTCTGCTAACTCGTCAGTATGTCCCCTAAAATTGTATGAAAAGTCAATATTCTCACTTACAGCAGATTGATTTGTTTGGTGCATGCACATTGGAGTACAAAACGAATGTAGTATAATAAGTCAAAGGCTTCAACTTTTTGAAACAAGTAATTTCAATTTTGCTTGATAGCACATGTTACGGAAGTAGAGAGCCGCGCAACCCTGGGTACAAACTCAATAAACATAGATGTTCCTTGCCCAGAATTACATAGATATGGGGGTACGGGTGTTCCCCTAATCCAGTCCGCTACTTTGAGTATAATGCATAATTTATGAATTAGAAATCCGCGCGGCGATATTGTACTAAAACGAATCCAAACGACGATTGACACATTTTCATATGCCTTCAATTTGATGGAAGACTCTTGGTAATCTGAAAAATACGTGTAGTGAGTCATGAATTGACGGCACAGTTGTCGGCGATATCACAACTACAGAGTGGTAATGGTGACGGAATATATTTATTCCATTGACCTTTTTTCAGGTCACTTGTCTGTTCACCCATTATCAGAGGAATTAGAACACCTGAGTTCTGTTTGTAGTGTGCACGTATACATATTAAGTACCGCCAGACTGGAGCCGTCAACGTCGTACAGCGATAAATCATCTTACGGAGTAAACGCCTGATACAAATCACTGTACAAGCCTGGCTGCTTATGATTGCAAGAGGTTCATACAAAGTTAGAAATACCTCATGCGACATCTTAAGGCCAAAAATAAACAAATAAATGGTGCTGTTACGATAACATAGTTTGCAAAAATAGGGTTGGTAGGTCGGCAGGAATTTTTTCCCAAAATATTTTTATGTTTAGATATGCATTTTCAGGGATTCAGGGCGATCAAACACTGGGCCACAACATTTCCAGAAAAAACGTATCATACATATGAAAGGAATAAAAACATGAAAGACGTCCTCGCTCAAGCAAAAATCAAATGCCAGGTAACGAACACGTGATTTTTCGGGGATTTTCTTTTTTTTACTTCCATGTTAACGTATACATAGCTCTAAAAAGTTTTGGATCGGCAGGCAAAAAATAGGGTAGGTCGGTTTATCAGGACAGGACAATTTTTTCTTTTGCCTAAGAATGATAAATGTCGAAAGAAGAAACAAGGGAAGGCTTGACTTTGATACTGCAGGAATTTGGAAAAAGCAAAAGTTATTTGCTAGCTTGTATAGTTTAAGCCTGTGATTTTCGTGTATTTCTTGCCATTTGCGTAAAAATATATAACTGAAGTAAATGTGATATGTTAATCAAGGACAAACTAACTGCTATAGTTCAATGGGAAGCACATATTGATAATCATTTTGTTCACAAATCAGAACACTTCATAAGCAGATATAATAGCTAATTTCGAACGATGGAGATTTTGAATTATCGACTTAGGTTTTCAGCATTCTTAGTTATGATTCCGACCACGATGGCAGACTCATGTGTCGGGGTATTTTGCCTTGAATTTGGCGCTCTTCAATTGGTGTTTGACATTGGCCATGGATTATTGAAATTAGCACAACCATGAAGCTTGTTAGCATGATTGTATAGTCCTTCCCCCTATATGTTGTAACATTGGGAAACATCATAAAAAGACGCGGCCATTTAGGAGACTTTCACTGAAAATCACACTGCGCATCATTAGCGACACATAAAATCGTTTAACCGGGTATTATCATATAAATACGTGGAAGCGAGACCATGTTGTGTGTTTTATTCATGTATTCAAAGGTTGATAATTTACATACAGTGATAGGCTTTGGTCACGAGTTCTATAGCGACACAGTTCAAACAGAGTTCATCGTTGTTTGTGTGTTTCTCTCCGACATTTCCGGGCTATCTTTAATCAGAATTACATCATTTGTGAGAGTCTCGGTCACTTTTCATATCGATTTTGATTTGTTCTGATCCTGAGTTGACATGGCAAGCTCTGACGCAAGACCACATACTTCTGACAGCAAAGGCGGTGTACCTGCTAAACGCCCAGATAGTAATGGCGGCCGACGTGGCAGTACAACGGCAACAAAGACTGAAAGGTAAGCTGTATACACGCGCCCAGTAAGGCAGTATCTCATTGAAACACGACCAATTATGTCCAGGTGTTGAGATATTTACATTGAAGTAGAAATTTCTCGATGTGATGACGGCAAAGGAGGAAAAAAATCATATTAACATAAAAAGTCTTAAGATATATATTGCAAGCCAAGAGACACAGTTTCACTATTTGACTTTGTGTCCTCAATGCTATACAGATGAGGTGACACTATCGCCCTCTATAGGTGGATGGCTGTTAAGGGTGAATAGTATTTTCAATTATTATCATCACAAGGGAACCCCATTTTGAGGATGTCCAAATGATTTTATTTGTTTCAAAAAATATTCACGCTTATTCAGGGAATTTCTCAATTACGGTTGATGTATATGAATAAAGTACGAAGAACTGCTAACCTAGGGTAGTACATTACAGCTGTACATTTTGCGTGCAGCTATATTTTTGAACGTCTATAACACTATAGATAGGGTGTTGCCAATGAAAAGTTTGGAATATTGAAATATTACGTATTTTAAAATGTCACTGTACGATTTAATGAATTATAGAAAGAATATTCAAGTCGCTCATATCGAGTCGCTATCTTCTTTATCGGAAGATGGAAGACGATGGTGTCATCGTAATTTAACGTGAAAATCACTCTTTGTGATGGGCCCCTAGGTCTTTTGAGCTTACTGCTTTATAATTACAATAATTTATGTGAGGTTGGATCGATTCAAAGGCCGTCGATTATTCAAACCACATGATTTTGCTTGTTCACAAATACTTCTTTTTACCTTAGCTTACTAGGCTGAGCGCTTGCGTTGCATTGTCCAGGAATTTAGGCTTATTCCTTGAAACCTCGAGTGGACGTAGTTGCCACTCGAAGTGGATGACGCACATATGTATAGACCGGTTTGAAAGTTAACTCCTCGCCGTTGTTAAAGTGGCTGATACAAAATGTAAAATGGCGCCTTGAAAGATAGATAAAGATGAACGAGTCGATAACTTGAATACCCTTTCAGTAGTAAATTTTACATTAGATTACTGATGTGATAAAACGCCCATCGCTGGCCGTGCAATATGGTATAGAGCAGATAGATCGAGCCCATGCATTCAAAATATCATTTTAAAAGTATTCAAGTGTAAAACTTGTGAAATAAGATTTCAAATCTGACTCAGTGTAAGTCGTAAGGCAAGTGTTTTGCTCTAGAAACGTGCACGGTTCAATTAGGCAACAGTAATGTATAATTTACACATAAAGTAGATTATGAAAACCGTACACTGGTCACAGAAAACCAAAATACTTTCTCCTTTATCTTGCTGACAGCAATATGGTAAAGAAAGCGTTGATCGTATCTGACCGATGGGGACAATCTATTCATGGAGGAATCACCGATGCTCTTCATGTGGTGATAAAACTACTGCAGGACATGGGAATATCTATGCATTGTACAGCTTTAAAAGCAACAAAAGAAGAGGAAGCAGATGCAAAAAAACTTGGAGTGACTCTTGAACTTCCAACAAAGGAGGGCATATTCCAATTTAGAGAGCCAAATGGTGACTGGCTGCTGTGTCCTAATGAATACTATCCACAATTGGAAGAGTTGAAAAATGTCAAATTCGTGTTTGGCTTCAGTGCGTTCACCTCAATACCAACCTTCAAAATCCTGAGTAAGGTGTTTCCGAGGGCTTCATGCTACTTGATCAACCTCTTTGATAAAAATGACATCACGCCTTTGATCGTAGGTTGCAGTAAGGAGGAACTGGAATTTCGAAAGCGAATCATGTCAGATGAATTTAAGAATGCAAAGTGTTCGTTTTCTGTTGGAGAAAGTGTCCACGCGGAGTACAGCCGACTTTATCACAGCACCAATCAGCAGCTTCTTTCGCCGATAATAAACGAAGAATACTTAGAGCCTCCAAGATCAGATAAACCACCGATACTCAAACGCGAAAAATTCAAAATTATATCTGTTGTCCAGAAATACGAGTTGGAAGACCCCCAGAAACTTGATGTTGTTATCAAGGCGGTAAACGAGGCTGCTGAAGTCATATATATGTTTAACAAAACTCCATCGGTATGGAAAATAATAGGAATACCACCAAGCAAGGAAAAGGAGGTAGAGGAGAAGCTGACACGCAGCTCAAAATTAAAGATCACGCCTAAAATCGTGACAAGTACTGAAGAGCTGAACAGTGAACTGATGTCATCTCATCTTGTATTAATTCCGCCATCTACGACAAGTTATGGTAACCTTACTCTGGCAGCTATGTGCGCAGCGATACCCGTAGTCTACCCTCATGGGTCTTACAGCGATGATATCGTCTGTAAGCACATGGATAAACTTGAAGCGACAGAATGTGCGATAGATATGGATGAAGACCCAAAGGATTTGAAAGACCGAATAGTGTCAGTCATAACGAAATACCCGACAGCATTTCAGCGTGCAGAGATAATAAGAGATCACATAAAGGAAAAGGTAGCACAGGATCTGCAGGGTAGCAATGAATGTTTTGTTGACTCGATAACTGCAGATCTGCAAGACAACTCTTCATACAGAAATGACCAGGATACAAAAGCAACTGCTGACTACAAAGGTATCAATGCACTCATTAAGTATGCACGGTCTGTTGACATATCTTTTGAGTCATTTGGAAGTGTGTGAATGCTTGCGGTGGTCAGCGTGTATTCGTGCGTGAATTTGGACGCAGGAATTTTGACGTTGTCAAATAATGTTGAATACACGAACACGAAAATCATTCACTAAAAGCGCCCTTAAGTCTTGAATGTGAAGAATAAGTTCCCCGTTAGCATAAACGGAACTTGTGAAGTAAATTTAAGACACTCGACTTCTAAGCAAGACTCATAGTAGAAAATGTGACTATGACATCGACATGATCAAATCAACAACATTAAGTGCACTGCTTTTTTAGAACGTTCATGCTTCATTTCCCCACCAAAATCCGCATTCACTAGATTGTTTTATGAGATATGATCTTCAAATGTTACTTTTATCTGTAGGCAATGGCGCTAAGAATTCAGTTGACGGCAACGATTCAAAAGAGTCTGACATAAAGGATGAAAGTGACGTAGAAAATGACGAAGTCAATACAGGTAATATTATCGAACAATCTGCGGTAAGCTGGAACTTTCAATTTACACTGTTGCCGTTTATTCTAGTTGAATGGGTGAAATCACTGTTTATTTCATCGCTATATGGGTATGTTTGAGAAGGCAAACATCGTCTTGTCGAAAAACAAACTGAAGGTATAAGATGTTTTCTTTGTCTCCAGGTAATACTGATAAGGATTCAGTGGATGTTGACAAGTCCAGATCATCTGACAGAAAAAATGAAATAGATCCGGCAGAACATAAAGTCGATGCAGGTACATTTTAAGTATGGATTAAACGTTTCAAGTGAGATGAAAATTCATTAAATGTTACGCTCTTTTTTGAAATCTATCTTTTTGGCAAGTAGTTCCAGAGAGATACTAGACAAGTGGCGCAAGTGAAGTCAAGCAGGAAGAAAATCTCTGGCATGTTTTAGTTGGTTATACAAATTACTTTTATTCTTTATTTCACTTTGTCTGAAGGAAGAGTCATTTTTTGTTATGTATGAACCCCTCTATTATTTCAGGTAACTTTTACCTTTCCGAGAGCCCATAAATGTTTCCAAGTTCATTAATCTGTAATACCCGTGTCTTGAAAGTCTTGTTATACTCATGTGATCAGACGAATTGCCATTATGAGGGAATATATATATATATATATATATATATATATATATATATATATATATATATATATATATATATATATATATATGCAGAATTGCTGGAAATGCAATAGCCCTGGTTACTAGTGTAGATTAGATAACAACCCTATTATACATGATATTACTATCAATCACTGGGTCATTTAAAATGACCATTAATGTATGAAAGAGAAAATTATACTAAATTTAAAATATTGCTTTGTTTCAAGGGAGTGCAGATGATGGTCAAGACGATTTAAGAGGAGAATCTGTCGATCAAGAAACTATAGGTAGGAGCTTTTACTTATAACATATGTCGGGTGCGCTCGAAGTTAAAAATGCGATTGGTATAACGAACTGATTGCGCGATCACATCAGCAATCACCCAAAAACACGGGCCCATCGATATTATTTTCTTTCATGTAGTCCCCATTGTTTTTTCCCAGCTTAAGTTTGAAACATCATTCCTGAAAGACTATTTCACAGAAAATTGGATCTATATGATAAATATGTATCAAGTATACAGGTGATATTATATATATATATATATATATATATATATATATATATATATATATATATATTACAAACGCAAATGTCCTCCTCGAGATAACTATGTTGAACTGTTATAAACTAAAACAAGTTGCCTGAAATTCAAATTTATAACTTCTTTAAGTTTCTTTCGACTTTCAATCGCCAGGCAGAGGTATTAGCTTTTGATTATTTTTCTTCTCATTTATGTGTTCGGGCACCGTCCCTGCACCCAATGGGTGGAGGGACGGTGGTTTGGGTATACCATTGAATAATGTTCGTATTTAGTGTTGTAATTCGACAATTTGATTAGGTGGCGACATTTTGAAACCAACTAACATTGGCAGATTGTGGCACTACCGACCAGCTATATAGGAGACTTCTATAGAACGTTGTAAGAGAAAAACAGTGTATGAATACTATGAACTTGAAGTAATGTATGTTCCTCTGCAGGAATTAGACTTACTTCAATGGAGCGAGAAGATATTCAAGGTTCAGTGCGTAACCAAGATCATAAGATCATGACATCTTCAAAGTTCAACATTGCAGGATGTATTCAATTTGTCCAAATCGTTCCTGTTTTGGTGGCCATCATTGCAGTGATATCTCCGTTTGTAGTTGGTTTGGTCAACGGAATTTTTCTGGCATTGTTCCTTGCAGTAGTAGCACTTTGCGTCTACCAGTTTCATCGAGGTAGGAAGACATATAGCCATAAAATAAAATCTACAAAAGTTAAAAAATAGTTTATAATTGCGTATTAATCAGTTATTCAAATTCATCATCAAAGTACGATCAAAGTTATGTATGTATGTATGTATGTATGTATGTATGTATGTATGTATGTATGTATGTATGTATGTATGTATGTATGTATGTATGTATGTATGTATTGCTTGAGAAACAATGTACAATTTCGTCTCTACAACGTTGTTTCGTGCGCTGCAGGACTCATTCGTCAATAGACTAGTCTTACGACTAATGAGTGTGTATATTTATATATGTACACTTTTCTTATCAATCGATATCAATAAATATTGAAAAAACGTTCCCCTTATCTTCTTTAACAAGAACTAGTAACCTTGTACACATTAAACGCTTTTTTGTGTTTGTATTTAATCGTAAAGAAGGGGTCACAATCGAAGAATGATAAAATTGTCGTCAATACACTATTCGTTATTTCTTTGTCGAAATTCATCCCTACATAAGTGTAATCATACTTAAATATCACATTTCTTGACATTTACTGTTAACTCTGACTTTAGGCAAGGCCGGTAAGACTGCAGCTGATGTCGACAAGTCAAGGGAATCCGACACAAAGGATAAAACAGAAAAGGAAGAGGATAAAGTCAATAAAGGTAACTTGAGACAGCGCAGTAAAAGCCATATTCTATTTCTGAAATTGCCATAGCTGTTGATTCTCGTTCATGGCATAAGAAATGGTGTCAGCAAAGTCTAACTAATACCATTTGTTTTACTTGATTGATAACTGTAATGTTTTACGAATATTTCGTTTTGTGTTGTTTGACAAAGGACTATAATAAAATTGCATTTATACTAATGATAATATTTGAGGTCAGTTGTCCATTGTCATTAATATTCAGCTGCTTAGGATCAATTAAGATGAATATATTGATGTAAAATACCGAATTTCTGTAACGTAATCCCACTGCTTTATTCAGCAGCTGAACAACAAGTTAGCGATTTAGACACAGCCAAGAGTACCAGTGATACGAATTTCTGTATTGTTAGAATACGACTTAAAGGTAAGGAAATCGATAGATAAATAATATTTGTTTGGTGGTGACACTTTGAAACCAACTCACAGTGTTTGTTGAACAGCGTTAATTTATCAGCATTCAATATTTATCGAATTTAAACACAACCTAAGACCACAGTATAATGGTACATAGCTTTCATATAAATGAGAGTAAATATCTGGGGATAGACAGTCTGAAGAATTTGACATACATGAAACTTAAGTGACAGATATCAATACTTTGAAGTTAAAGTAATATATTACAGTTTAATACTAGATATAACTTGCTGGATTAATCATTTCTTACTTTGCCACTAAAATGAGTACTCCTGGTCAGAATAGTGTTCAAAATAGCACAACAAAATGTAAGAGTGCTCTAATTTTGTACTTATTGATCACTTCAGGTCAAATTGAAATAAAGGTGAGAATAGCCGGTATCATTCCAAAGAGAGGTAAAAGTGTGGCGGAAGTTGATATCGCCTTCTACTCCAACAAACAAACAAAAGAAAACGCTGTACTGGTTGGGAAACAACTAGATCAACGCCATAAACATATGGAGCTACATTATATAGGTGAAGGAAGCATTTCCTACATCATGGATTGCCAGTCATTGGAAGCCCTGGAGTCTTTGATGGGTGACTATTCAAGAGGAAGTCTTCACAGGATGGTGAAGAGTACATTCCTGTCTGAGAGTCTGCTGGATGAAATTGGAGCCCTCTATCTGTCCTTAGGAACATCGATAGATTATGAAGAGTATCTGCAATGTCAGGAGGAATTGGCAGGTATGTTGAAATTGCGATTACGTATCCTAAGTATGTCAAAACTGTAAACAACTTAAATATGAATGAGAGATTCGGTTGATAGATAAATAGGTCCAGTGTCTATCTCCGCCACTGCGCCTACGGCGTTTTTAAAAGGATTTTTTTTGAATTGGATCTCTAGATATATGTATCGCAATGGACTTTTGTTAATTTACCGTATACATAAAGCTTCAGGATGAAGTCAATAAAGGTAACTCTAAACAGCGCTGTAAAAGCCATATAATGTGTCTGCAGGTAATATGCGCCTCGAAAATGAAAGACTGAAACTTTTGCTAAAATTTTCCTCAAGGATCCTTTCAACAATCATCTTTCAAAATCACGAATTAAAATCGGGGGGTGGGGGAGGGGGACCGCAAACTTTGGTACTAGAGAAACAAGTTACCCAAGATTTACCGATATCTGAAATTCAAAGTGGCCGCCATCCCCGTGTTAACGCCATTGAGAAAAATGAATTTTCGGTTTTCGAAAAACTAAGACGGTAAAAAATGTTTACACCAAGAGATCTACGATGAACCCCCACAAGTATTAGATCAGAAAAGAATTGCAAAAGTTTGAGAGTTCGAATATCTGTCCCCGATGCGCATTCTATCTCAAACACGCGCGACATTAAAAATGTTATTAACACCGATCTGATTTGGATAGCTGTTGTGACTCGAAACCAGTTATCACTTTAACTTTGTCTACAAACATTATTGTGTTCACCCTTACTTTTGTACGTAATTTAGCCTTGCCAATTCTTCTCTGATATTTAAAAAAGTAATTAGAAAATGCGATTTCCCCTTGCAGCCTTCTCTTTTGACTTTGAATATATTAAGAGTTCATCACGACACAGCACGAATTTAGTTATCTCAAAAACTCATTATCGTGTACCATTGTTATTAACATCTGTATTCAGGTAACGACATCTACCATCTGTCTATTGAAGTCATCGAAGAGATGAATGAGAAAATCAAATCAGACATCCGAAGAGAACAGGTCGATGTTACAATGAGGCAACAAACAACAAGACGGAAAGCTACAGACAGAGATATCTTACAAGCAATGTCAGTGGAACAAGAGAGAGGTAGACAAACTGAACTTGATGAACTTATGAATGAATGGATCAAGATACGGACTGAATTACAACAACTGAATGCCTCACATTCTGAATTGGTTTTTGATCGACAAGAGTTCGTCCGAAACACAGGGGCCATAGTCGATGAAGTGGATATCCCAGTAGCAATAAAGCAAGAATTAATGATGGCTTTCCAGAAGTTCCTGCCTTTGCGTCCAGAGACGACTGGCACGCCAGATCAAAAGCTTGTGATAGAGGGCGATATACTCATTGAGTATGTGGAGAACTCTGTTCATGACTTTGACATTCCTACCAAAGGGAAACAAGACATAATAGAGCAATTCAGGAAGTTGGTAAGGGCAAAGTCTGGGAAATCGACCGCCAAGGACAGTTTGACTGCAAAACAAGAGGATCTACAGGAGCGTATCCAGGCAATCGTTGATGACGCTGACATTCCTGATGAACAGAAGGAAGTCTATCACCAGTTGAGGCAGGTCGAAGGAGGTAGGTATATCCATGTAACAATGACGTGTTTGGAAAGGTGAATCAATGTACGTTCCATTCCTTCAATTGGGAAATGCTGTAACAATGTACTATGGAGATATATCGAAGAGAAAGCGGCAAATAAATTATCGGTTAATGGGGTCATTAAACTCTTTGTAACCATCCAATTGGTCTTCAGTTTATCCTAGATATATAGATATTTCCTTCGTAGCTGGTTGTGTTAAACATTTTATTTAATCTCACTAATGAAACAAATAAGTCCGTTTTATACAATGCAAATGATGATATCATTGTATCATTTCAATGCATTTCGATGTGATTACAGCAACTAAAACCCAAAAATACGTTTAACCCTTTCACCACCATGGTTTGTCCCAAACCGAATGTAATCAATAGTGAGTGTGGACATGTTCCCAGGGAATTGGGGTGAACAGGTTAAAACAACTAGCAACTTTGTGTATCAGAGAATCACTACATTCATCACTCTGAGCAGCTTGAATTTTGTATTTAGTAAAAGAGGGATATCTAGGATACATATCAAAATGCTGTTATTTTAATTTTTAATTGCTTCAATTCTAATAATACAGGACTATCTCTTTTTTATAAAATCACTATTTATCCAAATTAGCAATAACTGTGCTTGCAACGCCCAAAACAATGGACGACCATATGTTACCATAATTTATTGTCCTTATACAAAGTTGAAAGGAATTGGCTCAGGCATGTCTGAGATATCTGCATGGACGGACGGACGCACAGGCAGATGTATGGATGCACAGACACACAGATGGATGACACCCAAACCATAAGTCCCCTTGTCTTCCTTCATGGGGACTAAAAAGGGAAAATAAAAATAACACTGAAAAATACTTACAAACTTAATAGAGAACTCAGATAAATAATTGTTCCAAAAACCCTTTAAACTTCACACTCACCAAATTTAACTTATGTCAAGAGATAATTCTCCATTCAAAATACCAGTTAAACATGGAGTGATTCTCAAGTTTCGGCAGTAAACAAAAAAGAATAGAAATGCAGACAGACATTTATCCGTGCATGCATGTTTGTATGCGTGCATATTTACATACATACATACATGCATGCATACATACATACATACATACATACATACATACATACATACATACATACATACATACATACATGCATGCATGCATGCATGCATGCATGCATACATGCATAAATACATACATTTTAAAACTAGTTTACTATTTTTTTCTTCGCAAACTTCACTGTGGATTTTGATAAATCATGAGATTTCCAGTACTGTGCAATATCTTAACTCCCCTAACCAATTGTCAAAGTTCTCAGGCCATAAAATATGTGACTGTATTTTTGACAAAAGCCTGGCATTTCTACATGTCACAGTTAACTAACTCTATCCACAGATTGTATTTAGTGTTGGACACAGAGTTGCAGAGTAGGGAACTCAGGCTCCTTGTTTGTTTAAATGTTTGTTCAAAAGTATAGTCAATAATTGATACTTTAAAAAGATGCTAAGGGGTGGACCATTTTAT
>LD356010.1:47034-68398 GCA_001465055.1 Ptychodera flava
TTTTCACACCCAGTAACAAGATGCTGTTCTATCTCACACAGACTATATTCAAGAAACTAAATAAAGATATGTAAATACATGTACATTTTTGATTCACTTTACAAAAATACCAGTTTATAGATCTTATTTATACCATGCGTAACACACTGAAAATACAAAACAAACAACCTGATTACTGAGTTCTACATTAAGCATTAACAAACTTACAGTGAAAACTTTTCTGAGAACATCACTGGTGTCATCAGAAGAGATTATGGTATCCTACATATATTTGTAAAATCATGTACATTTATGGCATTTACTTGTGCTTGAAAAAAATATGTCATTGTCTGACAAGTGTCCTGGTTTGAGTGATATTAGCAAGTTGAACAGTCCACTTGACTGACTGAGTCCACTTGACCCAGTTCATGGCAGGCTGTCTCTCTTCTTGTGGTATTTTGACAAAGTCCATACATTCAGATTTACACATTTCTGGAAAACACTGGTGAGCAATTTCAATTTCAGCATACTTCCTCTAATCAGAAGGTCATGTATTTATTTCAGTTCCTAGTTTAATAAATTCTAAGTTATTGTTCCTCAAGCTTGAAATGGTTTATGCTTTATAAAACTCAAGAGCTACTGCTTGATTTTTGTAGATGCTGCAGTGTGCATTGAACAATTGCCAAGATTTTTTTTGCGAGTCGCAATGGTCCATAATTGTTTTTCCATCAGCCACTTAAAGCCAGATTTTTTTTCGAGCAACTCCACCTGGCATCTTTTTTTCCCCCAAATCTTCCAAGCCCCCCCCCCAGGATATCAAATGGTCCACCTCTAATACTATCCCACACATATAAAACGAAACAAACCCGGCCTTTGCCATGAGGAGTAAGCAGTCATGTGTGTCCACCACTCTCTCTGATTAATCACTAAGAGGGGAGTATTCAGAAAGAGAGTGCTAGACACACATTAGTGCTTATTCCTCATGGCAAAGGCGGTTATTCTTTGTTTTATATATTGGATTGTATCAGAAACTTGTTAATAACATATTGACTATACTTGTAAAGAAACAAAATAACTAACAAAAAACACACAAGCAAACACCATTCTTTATTGACAAACATGAAACATGAATACAACTCTCAATTGGTTCTTTATTGTAGATGAAAATGATCATACATAAGTAATAAAAGACAAACATAAACATGTTAATCCCTCTGACTGCAAGACAATTCATTCAGTTAAAAACACCAACATTTCGCTCCCTATTACAACCTTATATTGAACTGACATTGACAGGAATTTGTCACAGCTCTGTGTGAAGCAGCTATAAATTACTCAAATCTATACCTGTACACAGAACCAATGTTATGAATACTGAGTCCATACATAATCCATACATGAGTCATGCTTTAAAGAGACTTTAATGGAAAAATCGGAGTAAAAAGTTGCTGAACAGTTACAGTGTCATGACTGACACATAAAAACATTGAATAAATATAAATTAAGAAAATATCACTATCTATATGTAGCATCAGTTGATTTAGCAAGTCAAAATGAACATTACAAAATGTTATTATGTTTGATGAAAATTGATTGCATTAAGAGAGAGTCTGTGAGAAAGCTATTCTTAAAAGATTTTTACTTGAATTTCATCACCATTTTCATGACTCACAATACAGAAATCCATGGGAGGTCAAAACCATATGTAGACACCTGCCTTATAAAATATGACAAAATTGAGAACAGTGTTCCATAATGAAATCAGGTAAGAAACTTTGACCCTGTAAAAATTGAGCAGAAAGCAAAAAAAGGAAATACTAAAACAAGAAAAGGAAATGTACTACAATGACAGTCCTTCTGGCACACACTAACTTTGAAATAACTATCACTGTGTGATCACAATGTCCTGTACAAGTCACATAATTTCTAATCTGTATGCGTTCATTTTCTTTAATTTCTATGATGATATGCAGTGTGTCTTTAAGTAGGGAGGCCAACTGAAATTTTGAAATGTTCAATCTGCATTTTAATTAATGTAGTTTTTTAGATTTCAATGAGAGAAGCTAAACATTTTTTTAATTTTCGAAATTGGATGAACGGTTACAATTTTATAGCTTTTTAAAAAATTCACTTTTACTCTTTCTGTAGAAAGACAATACATATAATAACAATGGGAACAATGGGACAAAAATGAAGGAGTTTTAGCTGAAATTTACAGTAAATTTGCTGTAACTTTGTTAATAAAACATCTTTTTGTACCAAATTTGGCATGGAGATAGATTTCAATGGCACACACAATTGTATCCTATAATCATGCGATTACGATGGCGGCCATATTGGATTTATCCATGGCAACGGATGACCGACACTTAACGAGAAATGACAAAATGAAAATATTAAGCTCAAATGGCATAAGTGATATATCAAATTGAAGGTCTTTATGAGCTGATGACACTTTTGAATAGCTCTACTGCATTCAAACTACCTACAAAAAGTATTTTATCCAAATAAAGGCTTTCAAAACATCACCACTGGGGCCATGTGGAGTTTTGATTTACGGTATACAAGTAATTACAATTGAAAATTACATACCCATAATATTACTATTCACTTGTCTTTACAAATACCAAGTGATAATAAGCAACCAATAAAGTTGGAGTCTACAAACAAATATAGCCTCCAGAGAGTTGCATTGGAGTACAAACAAATCATGTGATGATTGTGTTCAAATCAGGTAGCACCAGATAGTCTTATTAATGGAGGGTCCTTGGATGTCATTTACAGTTTTGTGCATAGAATTAATGACTCTTTGGTTTTCAGATGTGTATTTGGTATTTGGAGCAAAAGGAAGGTATATGACAAGGTATATACATATGGCATGATATACAGAAATTTTTCATCCGTAACTTCACATTTAGATGCGAAAAATATATCCGAGCACTGTAAAATTGACACAGGAATCACGTAAACAGCCAATTGTCAGAGAGAAGTTTATACATTCAAACTAATAAATCATTTGTTCATTCATTTCCATTATGTTATCATTGAAAATAAATTCTGTTGATCGTCAAATGGTCAATTCTTACACACGATGTACGTTCTATAACCAAGCGTTAAACGCGACGGTAAAAACAGACACTCTACATAGGGATTACTGTGTAGTATATGTAGTCAAGATTTATCGCTTCTAAAACACAAATTAGTGGGGTAATCTAAAGAAATCTTCAGAAAATGTCACAGATTCACATTGCAAAATATAATCGCTACATTGAAACAAGAAAAATACCAACTGTTTTCTGTCAAAGGCTAAAAACGTAGTCATATCACTACTTCCGGTTTGGAAATCGAGGGGGCCGCCATATTGAAAATACCACAAAGTGCCCGTATGAGATCGTACCGGAATCTTCGATCGAAGCGTGGTCAATAACTCCATCAATAGATACGTGAGCTGTTCAAAATTTCTCATTTTTCTAGCAAAAATTCAAAAGAAATAATGATAAACTGCGTACTAGAGGACGTTTCACTGAGGGTTGGTCGGGTTAGGTCTCGGAAAAATCGCTCTCAATTTTTTGTCTCGGATTTGGTCATATACACTGCCCTATGTTGGTGAAGCACCTTATATCGCGAGAAAGAGCGAGATCTGGGCTTTCAAATGAGTATTCGATGTAAGGGATGTTTTGATTGGCTCACCTTCAAACATGCATTTTAAAATTGGCGATGTAAATATTAGGTGCCGCCATGTTTCAGATCGCCGTTCCCGGTACCGTTTCTAGCTCAATTTTGCAGTTTATTCAAAAAGTAAGTAGTTCATATAAAGAAATAAAAAACATATGAATGAATAGCTGCATTTTTAATTTTTAGCCTCATGTATTTTTTTCCAAAACTTTCTTTCCCGTTATCGATGTTTTTCAATTTTGAACATGACTAAGTCACTGGTGATTGAGTGTCAATTCAGCGCGTTCTGGGCGACCTGCTGGCCTCCCTACTTTAAGGGAATGTTCAGAATTTACTTATTACTAAAGGGGGCCTGGAGGATGTTCAAGGGGAGGCTAGCCATTTTCCCCATGAAATATTACGGGGGCAGACAAAAATTCTGCAATTTTTAGGGGGAGGCTATGGAAAAAACACATAAATCAGATGTTTGCCAAGACGTCATTATGCATGACTGTCATAAAATATCTGCTGAAAAATTTACAAATTTGCTAGCTTCTACATGGAAAATGGTTTGATTTTCATAGAATTCTCTATGTGCATACAGACGATCATATGCATCAATACTATGGTGCCAGATTGTTGAAATATTGACCATAGCATCGTGTGTACACAAGAAATTTGCTGTAGTTCAAGAAGTGATCTCAGTGTACACACGTATGAATCAAGGAGAACTATTGGTAGGCTCACACGTTGTGTAATGATACTAATACTTGAGAATCCCATTCGTTCTGATTTGCATGATCAAAGATTTCTCAGTGATGGCTGGAAGAAAGGGCCAAAAACAACAAATTAACATGTTTTGTTTCCTGTCCAATAATACTGGGAGTGGGCCATTGAATATATATATATATATATATATATATATATATATATATATATATATATATATATATATATATATATATATATATATATATATTGGAAGGGGGCCATGGAAAAAAAGCAGGAAATATGAGAGGGACCATGGATTACACACACACACACACACACACACCCACACACACACACACATATATATATATATATATATATATATATATATATATATATATATATATATATATATATTGGCAGGGGGCCATGGCAAAAACCAGGAAATATGAGGGGCACCATAGATTTTCTCCATAATTTACAGGGGGCAGCATGAAAAAAAAATCACCAGGAAAATAGAAAATCTTCCAGACCCCCCTGGGAAGTAAATCCTGAACACTCCCTATATTGGAAGGAAATGAACCACATGTTATCATGTAATGGTACTCAGAGCTGTGTGGTTTTAGTCACATATGTCAGCTGCAAGTAATTAGAGTAATGAAGAATGGCATGTCTGTGGTTAGTGAGTGTCTTCTTCAGAGTATCCTTTATAATCAGTGTCAAACCTGGCAACTGCCATTCATTCTGTTGTCACTGTCATCAGAGTCTGTGAGAGTTTGAACTCTTGATTCAATGTCAAAAGTTGTCCAGAATATCTATCAGGATCACCATCAGTTTCTAAACTGGCAGCTAGCTGCCATTGTGGGTACGTCAGCATCATCAATACTGCCCTCAGAGTTCAACTGCAGATTCATCATTACAAGTCAATCAGAATATCCATCACCATCAGTTTCAAACTGTGGCAGCTGTGATTCATTCTGTTGTCACCATCATCAATACTGCCCTCACAGTCTAAGTAGAATTCCACTGCAGATTCATCATTACAATTTAATCAGAATATCCATCACCATCAGCTTCAAACTGTGACAGCTGTGATTCATTGTGTTGTCACCATCATCAATACTGCCCTCACAGTCCAAGTAGAATTCCACTGCAGATTCATCATTACAAGTCAATCAGAATATCCATCACCATCAGTTTCAAACTGTGACAGCTGTGATTCATTCTGTTGTCACCATCATCAATACTGCCCTCACAGTCCAAGTAGAATTCCACTGCAGATTCATCAAGTCAATCAGAATATCCATCACCATCAGTTTCAAACTGTGACAGCTGTGATACATTCTGTTGTCACCATCATCAATACTGCCCTGAGGGTCCAAGTATTCCGACTGTGAAAGATTATCCCACATTATTCATCTTCACTGTACTGCAGTCAGATGTCCCAATCACTCTGAAAGATATCAATAAAATAAAGTTTAATAAAATTATGTATGATGTATTACACACAGTAGTACATTCACTTTTGTGAAAATAAAATTTCAAATTTCTAAGCAGTACAACTGGTGTTTATCCATTTCTAACAGTAGCATGTATGTCACACCAATACCTTCATTACCATATGAACGATAGTTACTTGAGTGCAATGGTCTGCATCTAGTACGTAACAATATTAACCTTTTTCCTGCCAAGTTCATATTTCATCATCAGGTCATTTTAACAAAAAATTGAACATTTGAAGGCCAATGAAATCACAGATACTGTAAACATGATTTTTATGAACTAAAGCTGTTGGAACAGACCAAGCCAAATGGATGGAAATACGTATGGTTTTGGCTCAATACCGCTTTTCACTGAATTGGCTGATGGGGAAGTGATACTGTTTGGCAGGTAAAGGGATAAAGCCTCCATCAGTTGAAGAGAGCAACAACCTTTGTGTCACTTTGGAATGAGCTAAATTAGGCCAGACTATGACTCTGTTATGCAAATTACAAAGACAACTGTGCAGTGAAACTTTGCAACCAAATTTGAATATCTCAACTGATGTACTTTGATGGACAGGCACAGGAAATGATGGCCATTGAAAAGGCATTTCCATTACATTTTGATCATAATGTATCAATCACAGATAATATGCCTCTTCCCCACAGAAAGCCCACGGTCTACTTTCAGCCCTGCTACAGTATGTCTAGTCGTGCTGAGAAGGTCGTGGTCATTGTCATGAAGACTGTCAAAATTTGCATACAACTCTTGAGTGAAACGAGTTGTGAATAAGTCACCAAAGTTTTGAGTATCACTGTTGTCCACTAGGCAAAAAATGATCATGTCTGGTCACCCAGTGTGTCATTTCAGAACCTGCGCTTCATGGCTTTTTTGGGTTACATACTCATCAGTACAGCTATCCTTGATATCCCTGTTTGCATGTCCAAAATTACTAAATAGAAGCCGGAAGTTATATGCAGCCAGTGATAAAAGACAATAACCGTTGCATCAATAGTGCCAAACCAGCATAGTTAAGAATAAAAAAAAGAAAAGAAAACCGCCTCACCGCGTCACTTTTGCTGAATCATGAATGTTACGGACCAGAAACATTTTTTTCGGGGGCTTTACACCTGTTCCCTTTGGGTATTAGGTGTGCAAGTATTCACATCAAGTGACTAGAAAATTCACGTCATGGGCAGAATCTTGAAAAAGTGCTTTTTCTTGCCTGGTTAATGGAAAAAATAACCCTAAACTAAAATATGCATGGGCTACCAGCTATTGTCACTGGGCTACCAACTTCAGACAATGGTAGCCCAAGTGGACTACCAGGGAAAAAAGTTAATTTTGAGCCCTGAATATCAACACATGAAACAGAAGATGGACAAGCTTCTACACTGATAATTACCAAATAAGACTTCAGTGTAGCAATAATGCTCCCACTGTCATGATATCTTTGTGCCTGTAAATGTATCAATTTGCATAATGTATAAATTTGCAGTATACGTACAAGCTTTTCAGTTTTTCTTTAATTTTTTACAAAGCAAATAGAGAAAACAGCTTGCAGGTTTATTATACTTTTAGTTTTACGATGGCTAAAGGAAAATACAACCTTTGAAATTTCAAAACTTCAAAGCATATCAGGCCAGAATCAATATATTCTATGATCCAAAAGATTGACAATTTCAATTACAGCATGCTCCTTTTTGGTCAATACAGAAGCAAGTTTAACATTCATACAACATATGAAAGCCATTGGATAAGGTTTAATCGATGATGATAGCATTTTGGTTAAAAATAAGGAATGTTGCAAAGTCATTGATATTACGTGCATCATGTGCAAATTTCAGGGAGTATATTAAACACTGCCAGGAATTTAACGTATTCTTGATGTAGACAGTATTGATACCATGTTCACATGACTCAGCACTGTCATTATGAATTCTCCATTCCCCTTTGCTCATAAGTGATATAAATTGACAAGTAAATTAGTAAGATTTTTCAAAGTGAAGAGTTATGTACACCCTTTCCACTAGTCACTGAAAATAGTCCTGTACCTTTGTAATGGGATGACATGGGAAAAATCCCGATGATAAATTACGCAAGTTTACTGCAAAATATGGGAATTAAGGAAAACAGAAATCTATATGTCAAAGGTATTCCAAGTCATCACTGATATTGACACAGCTTACTAATTGCATGTGGGGTTAATGTCATGAATCTTCACTTTTGAGGTAGGGACCAATGGTCTTCTCAAGGTTTTACTCAGGGAGCCAACTTTGAAGAATATTTTTGCCAAGATAGGGGGCCCTACAGAGAAGCACATCAAATGAAAGCTGATAAGACTACATAATATATCACAATCACAAAACTGATAATTTTAACTATCTAGGTACCTTTGTGTGTTACTGGACTCACATCATTTTTCAGTGTGTTGTTTCTGTTTTAGAGTGAAAAGCAGTCCCCTTGATGATTGCTGTGTTTATCAGTTTGATCACAGTGCAGTGATGTCAGACTGTTGTGTACAATATGTGGAGACACATAAAACAAAACATCAAAGTACATGAAACACTAAAAATATTAGGAAGTGAAGTGACAACAGCTGTACACTTTTTCAGGGTTTTGACATTCCATGTCATCTCATGTCCTCTTGTTTCACTCAAAAAGTATATTTAGCTGATTAGCATTCACTTTACATAGTTTGAATCCAACATCACTTCTTATGGTAGAGTTGGAAACTACAGGGAAATAAAGGTCAAAGGTTGAAAATTTATAACTGGCCAGTTTTCAGCGTGTTAACACTACCCATATTTATATCAATGAATTTAATTCAATTGTCCACAATTCTTTCAATACATGCCTCCTACTAAACTTAATATAGTATGCAGGAAAGTAAAATCAAATGAGTTAAAATTAACTGAACAGTCAAAACAATTCTCTTGTGGTTCATATCCTTCATCAAACCATCGATAACGTTCAGATACCTAAATATTAATTATGAAAATTAGTAATTAGTACAGACATAAAATTCATCATGGGGACAAACACAATAATCCCGCTATGATATCAACAAGGAATTCATGAATTTGTAGTGTACATTAAAACAAAACTCTTGAGTTATCGCCTAATTAGCTAAATTCATTAATTATGCAAATAGGTAACTAAATAATCAATCAATCAATTAATCAATCAATTAATCAAACACTGGGCAATTAAAATGGTGACTAAGAACACTTAGACGCACAAACGAGAATCTACAAAAGACAAATAAATAAAAACAAATGACAGACAGAAAATGGATAAAAAGCTTGACATCATTACCTAAGTAATTGACTTGATATGAAATAAAGTAGACAAAGACAACACTATGGCAACAAACTTCGACAAATTTACAGAAGATTACATCAAACAATTCCCTAGATAGTGCTTAATTATATAAATTTATTAATTATACAAATTAGTATCTACTACAGAGATATAGTTAAACAGGACAAAACACAATGGCATGACAATAGCTTCAGCAACAATTCCACAAAATTGTAGCATATTACATCAAACTGTTACTGAGTTACAGGCTAATGACCTTAATTCATTAATTATGCAAATTAGCAATTACAAAAGAGATTAAATTTACAAGACAAAAGGCAATGACATGGCCATGACTTCAGTGAAAATTGCACAAAGTTCTAGGATATTACACAAAACCATTATTGAGATACAGCTTAATTACCTAAATTCATAAATTATGCAAATTCGTAATTACTGGAGAGCTAACATTCACCTAACAAGATGAAATAACACTACCATGGCGGCAGCAACTATTCCGCAAAGTTGCAACGCATTACACAAAACCATTATTGAAATATAGCCTAATTACCTAAATTCATTAACTATGCAAATTAGAAAATTTTGTAGAAATAAAAGTTACTGGACAAAATACAATGAAAGTACAATAATGTCAGCAACAATTCCATGAAATTGTAGCATATTACACCAAAGAATTATCAAATTAAAACCTTATTACCCTAGTTTGTTAATTAAGCAAATTGGTAATTACTACGGAGATAAAATTCACTGAACAGAAACACAATGACACTGCCATAACTTCAGTGACAATTCCAAAAAATTCTAGCATATTACACCAATCTGTAATGGAGATACAGCCTAATTACCTAAATTCATAAATTATGCAAATTAGTAATTACTGGAGAGCTAACATTCACCTGACAAGATGAAATAACACTACCAAGGCAGCAGCAACTATTCCACAAAGTTGTAACATATTACATCAAACTGTTACTGAGTTACAGGCTAATTACCTAAATTCATTAATTATGCAAATTAGGAATTACAGTAGAGATAGAATTCACTGGACCAAAGGCAATGACAATGGCATGACTTAAGAAACAATTCAACAAAGTTCTAGCATTTTACTCTGAACCATTATTGAGATACAACCTAATTACCTAAATTCATTAATTATGCAAATAAGTAATTACTAGAGAGCTAAAATTCACCTGACAAGATGCAATAACACTACCATGGTTTCACCATTTAGTCCACAAAGTTGTAATGTATTACACTAAACCATTATTGAGATACAGCCTAATTACCTAAATTCATTAATTATGCAAATTAGTAATTATTGTAGAAATAAAAGTTACTGGACAAAATGCACTGAAAGTACAATGATGTCAGCAACAATTCCATGAAATTGTAGCGTATTACACCAAAGTATTATCAATTTACAACCTAATTACCCAAGTTCGTTAATTATGCAAATTGGTAATTACTACAGACATAAAATTCACTGAACAAAACACAATGACACTGCCATGACTTCAGTAACAATGCCAAAAAATTCTAGCATATTACACCAATCTGTTATGGAGATACAGCCTAATTACCTAAATTCATTATTTATGCAAATTACTTGACCACAACAATTTTAATTATTACCCAAATCTTTAGAATGTCAAAAATCATTGTCATTACTCAATTGAACAACTACATGTACTGACATTTACAAACAGCTGAAATTGAAAAAATATGTTGACGAGCCTGAAAGGGTTGTTATCAGGGGTAAAATAATTAATTATGCAAATGCGGAAAATTTTTAGCATTTTAATATTTTCCTTGATGAGATTTTTTCCAGAAATTGTCACCTTCATGTCAAAAAACCATGTTTCAATGCCAGTTCTATTGTTTTATCAGCTGGTGACCTTTGACCTACATTTGCAAATTGTTACCTTACACCTACAGGCAAACCACTGTCCAACACTGTCAGGGTTTTATTGTCCAGAGATGAAAAATCAGCAGGAGAAGACTTTGACCCATATGGATTGACAATAAACCACAATGGACATGTACTTGTCTGTGACTCTGGCAGTGTGAAGACAGTAACAGCAGACACTGCACAGATTCTAACATCTGTTACAGTTCATGGCTTACCTCACAAGTTCAAACCACAAGACACAGCAATGGCAGACAATGGTGACTATTACACAGCGGATGTCAGCAACAAATGCATTGTAGTGAGTGATGCAAAGAGTGAAGTGAAACAAATAATAGCAATGGGTAAACTGAAATACCCCACAGGTGTATTTGTTGATAAAGACAGAAATGTTTTCATAGCAGACTACGGTGCAGACTGTGTAATCAAATGTAATGGAGATGGGGACATTATTTCAAGACGACAACTCAGTGTCCCCCTCTCTCTGACCATGAATAGCAAATATCAACTCATAGTGTCATGTGATGGTGATGTAAAGTGTATCTATGTTTTGGACAGTAATCTTGAAATATTGAATCAATTTGGAAGTGATCACTTAGTGAATCCATGTGGAGTTACAGTTGACAATGCAGACAATATTTATGTGGCAGATTATAGTGGGAAGATAGTGAAATTTGATAGACAGGGTGAATACCAGGAAACTGTAACTGTAGATGGAAACCCTGACTACATTGCAGTGTTTACAGACGGTAGAATAGTTTATTCAGATTACTGGGATCACACTGTCAAGGTCATTTACAAGTAAGAAATCTGAGAAGACAGTCAATGCAAATATTGCAGCAAACACAATTGTACAACTGAACAACATACAAACACATCATCACCATGACTGACACAATTTTCCTGATTTTCTCATCAAAACTCAATATTTTCTCAGCCAAGTTTGGGTTAGAATTTCTCGTTATGATGTCAGAAAATGACTCCAAGTAGAATTGAAACCCTTGGATGAAATTTTGTATTTTTTTCAGAGTGAATTTTCTGTAAAATGTGAAGAAATTGTAATCCGCTTTGTTTTGATGCCATGAACAAGATCAATAATTTCATTTTTCTCAGAAACTATTCATAATTTCCTAGTCATGTTGGGGTTAGAATTTCTCATCTTGATGTAAGGAATCCAATAATGTAAAAATTAAAATCATTGGTTGAAATTTTGTATTATTTTCAGAGTCAACTTTTTGTAAAATGTGAAGAAATTGTGATCAGGTTTGTTTTAATGAAATTGTTTTGACACAGAGAATACAAATAATTTCATTTTTCTGAGAAATGTTCATAATTTCCTGGCCATGTTGGGGTTAGAATTTTACCTCTTGATTTGAAGAATTTGAAAATCATAATATCAAAGTCATCAGTTGATATTTTGTAATTTTTTAAAGTGAATATTTGCAAGAAATTGTGATCAGGTCTCCTTTGGATGCAATTTGATACAGAGAATACAAATAATTTCATTTTTTTCTGAGAAATGTTCATAATTTCCTGCCATGTTGGGGTTAGAATTTTACCTCTTGATGTGAAGACTTTGAAAATCATAGTATTAAAGTCATCGGTTGAAATTTTCATGTTTTTTTACGAAGAGATATTTTGATATTTCTGCAGAATGTCCAGTATTGACATGACTTCCATTCAACATTCAATCAAATTTCAACACGATTTCTAGATTTCTGAGTTAATGTTCAGATTTTCCTGGTCATGTTTGGCTTAGAATTTCACGTCTTGATGTCATTAAATTTATGACGTGGCAATCAAAGTGATCGGTTGAAATTTTCATATTTTTTACAGAATACATTTGTTAATTCTGTACAGCATTGCAATGACAGTTGTATTCACTGTAAACATTCATCAAAGCATCGCTGTGAAATCTTCTCATATTTGTTTTGATTTCAAGAAAGACACTCATCAGATCTTACCTGAACAATGTCCATTCCTTATGCTATTCATCCTGGTCAGGATAATTCCTTCCGATTTCTTGTAACATCGTCAGATTTATAAAATTCCATGAGTAAATCCACACATGACTTCAGCTGGCAACCTGTCAGCTGTGAATGTTTTGACTGTGGTCGAACGCTTTACTCATTTGATTGATAGCTTTGAACGAGAGAAAAAGTAGTCCTAAACAAAATCTCGCTGCTCAAACATGAAAATGTAAGAAACCCTTCATGTAATGATACGGATTCAGAAGTTCATAACAGATTTCAAGACGTTTGTAATTTTCTCCATTTTTGACTTGTGTCTGTTTTTATGAGATGAACAACCGCGACCGACCGGCTCACATTACTGTAATACTCTTACGCCAGTACATCGACCCTTGATAGGTGGCGCTATTGCAATTTCTGCCGTCAGGCTGCAGATCTTGGCTTCGAGTCTGCAGAGAATTCTGTAACACGTAACATATTAGTCTTTGTAATATAGACTGTATTTTTTAGAGTTTGATAGTTTTATCGCGATTTAAAAGATACAGTGACAAGTAAGTGTATTAAGACTTTTTATTGGATTGTAGACTTTTTCGGGTTTTATTTCAATTTACGTTTTCCTTGTACGCTTGCCCAGTATTGTTTTGCACATCTAGCTATGTGCATTGTTTTGAACATAGCATATGCATTTAGGTTATCATTTGTTGGTTCATTCTGGTTCAAGAACTAACATGTGTTCATCACATGTTTGACCGATACACTACAGCTGAACTTTGTCTGAAATCGAACTTTGAAATATGCAATGTGGAAACATTTAAGTTTTTGTGGTTCTTGGTTTAGTATTTTATTTCTCACCAGTTTGTCGCATACATAATCGTCATTTTCACACTATTTTTAGTCACTCTATATGTATTTTTCACTCTATTATGGATATAGGTATTTTCAGACGATGATGATTTGTAGGATTAGTTTCATAAACTATAAAAAGAGTATTAAGAATTATTCCAATGTCATGATTCTTTCAAGAACCGTGTTTTTTATTTAAATATTGTAATTCTTGACTTGTCTATATTTCTCCAGACCATATTCTGAAGAAAGCTTTCTTTTATATGTTCATCGTCCGCATAATTATCGTAAATGATTTCGTAAAAGTGTTATCTATCGTGTTAAGACGTTTCCGACCTTGTATTTTACTTTCCGTTTCCTTATTCATGAAATAATGGTAATGCGTATGTTTTTTTACGATATATTTTTGTGCTGTATATTCTCACTAGTCAAACGCAAATTTTCAATCGACGATATTAATCGAAACTTCAGAATGCGTTTAAGTGTTACCAAACTTTTAAGCTAGCCTTCATACGCAAAGATACATTTTACTTTGTAAGAGTATCGAATGTTATCCGATTTTTCTTTTTGTTAGGAGTTCCACATTCATTGTCACTACACAATTTTACCAAACAATTTCTTGACTGAACTTCCCTATCGATCTACATTCTAGAAAGTTGAAGTATTTTGCACTGCATTGCCATTCAAAAGAAAAACATTCATGACATGTGACTGCAGAATGAATTTTATTGCTTAACTCGCAAAAATTAGACAACCGTCTGTTTGATATGTACCGTTGCCAGGAGTACATTTTGAAAACCTTTTTTTTTTTTGTAATTCACTCGTCATGTTTTCACTGTAAGGTTAATTAGTTGCTTATGGAGATCCTGTGTAAAATTGTGTAAATAATGAGCTTTTGAATTAACTAATAAAGTTATAATAGATTGGAAAAAGTCAATCATTAGTGTTCGTGCAGCGTTGAGACAGCAAATCAGACTGTTTACTCTCTGCCATGAGATAAGTGGTACAGGGGCTGCCGATGAACGTAAACCAATAAAAATATTACCCAAGCACCTTTACCCAAAATCGCAGCTTATCAAAATTAAATCTTCACCGTATAATAAGTAACTGAAATTCTCTCCAGATGCGAAGAGCCCATATAGCACGTTTTAAAGCGCCCTCATCGATGAAGGAAAATACATAAAACGTTGTCAGCAAACTCGAACGCTGCATACGGATTCATTTCACTGCTATCTGTCACATATGTCATACCGGCTAATACGTCACCTTGTAACGAGCGTAAAGAAAGGTCGGTTATAGCCTACCGGGATGGAAGTTAGAAGTACAATTTAAAATAAACGTGTTTCCATGATTTGTCGCGAGGACAACCTATGACGTCATGAGATGATTGCAACCATTGAGTTCTCTAAACTTTTTCTTCTAGGATCTTGGCTTGTCTTGATGTGCAAAACTTGGCTTCCATTTCAAATCTGATTAAATGCCCAATAACTGTAACATTTGACAACTGTTTTTCAGGGTTATTTACTTGTGTCCGCAACTTCGAACGGTTTGTAGGTGTACTTCCCAAAGCGCACCGAAATATCCACTACACAGCGTATTTGGATTAACTGAATATCTGTGTCCTGCATTGATCTCTAGTGTTAGTGATCAAATTTACGTCCAGGTTCGAATTTCGTTTTCAACAATAATAATACCCGTAATACACTGACAATGTGCATTGACAGACAAAAAACTTGGTCTTTCGTAATGCCGTACAGAGTATACCAATGCAATTTAGTTCGTACATGGAACAAAATCACCGAAATATTGTAACTTTAACACAAAGAACAACAAGATTACAATTTCAAAATCTGTCAATATTTCTTCGGGAATGACATGAAGGGGTCATCACATGATTTTATCATATTTTGTTAATTCTTTAAGAGGGTAAGGGGGATCTCTTATTTTGAGGGAGGTAGAACAGAATTCTCTCCGGCCAGCTCATCGCGCTCTGCTCCAGTCAGATGAATTGGCATTAGTCATAAAAAATTCTCTGGGGATACGGTTTGTTAGACTACGCCCTCTAGTGACATTTTTAGGCATAGGCTCTTTGATGGAACCTCAAGTGTTACCCAATATCTCGTCATGCAGCCTGATTTTGACGATAAAGCGTACATAACCAGCATATGACAAGTTGTATGAATATCTCATTATCTGAATATCACCTCGATTGATAGTTGTGCGGTTACAAGGTTCGCGATGTCTGACTCGGATCTTATTGCTCAGTATTTTGTTTGCCAATGCAAGTGTGGACTTAGAAATACATATATCTGCATACATGGTTTTAAGACGATCTGTTCGAAGTTCATATCGTGTGGAATTACTGCCCGAATATTTACGATTTCATATCTGATATTTTCATTAAGGTAGTATGCGCCTCGAAATTGAAAGACTGCAACTTTTGCTCAAACTTTCTTCAATGAAACTTATGATCATTCTCTTACCAAAACAAGAATGAAAGTCAGGGGGTCACCGTGCAAAATGTGGTACTAGAGAGACAAATTATTTAAGATTTTCCGATATTTGAAATTCAAAATGGCCGCCATACCTGTGTTACTCTATGGGAAAAAATAAAATTTTGGGTTTTCGAAAGACCAAGACGGTGAAAGCGTTTCATTCACCACGAGCTTTAAAATGACCCCCACAGGTACCAGTGGTAGATAAGAAGAGAATAAATAAAATTTGAAAGCCCGAATTTTTGTCCCCGAGGCGCGTTCTTATCTTAATATGGATTTTTCAAGATGATGTGATGCGTTCAAAGTGGTGTGTGATTTACTTGGATACATTTTGTGTCGTAACTTATAATGGTATATTAGTAGCATGCATAAGAATACCCTGGATTGAAGATGGCAAGTTCCACTAAAGGTTTTATTGCCTGCCTTCCAAATACACATTCCACAACATTTAGATAATGAACGAAGAATGTTACATTGTGTAAACGAATATACATAGATGATGCAATTAACCATGGCAGTGAAATACATATATTTTAGGAAAGTAAATGATATTTTTTTCAGAATATGTCGTAAGTTTTAGTACACAGTGGTCTAATGATAATTAAGTATACCTTTATATCAAACATAGAAGAATACGTTTTAAGTTAACGTTGCAAACTTCCATTATAAGTCTAAATTTACACTGTGCGATGTAATGGAATTTTTGGTAAATTCTATTGGTGTTTGAAAACGAGCTATTTTCTGAAACGTCTTCGTGATTTTATCTTTATTATTACGAGATTACTTCAGTCACTTCAAGTTTCCAGTGAAAGAAAGGTTTTCTGATTTAACGCTATGTCAGTCGGCACGCCTTTTGTTTCTATTTATCTCGTCAAATTGCATTAATTCGGAACATTCACTTGCCAAACAATGCTCACTTTAAATAAAACATTGCATATGGAATGTCTATAGTAAACAGTACGCTAACGTGTGGTAGATTTCTTGTCCATAGAAATGAAATCTCTATCATAGGCATCAGTACTATCTCTACAAATATTTCCAATCTACAAAATAAATACAAAGCACCGAACAATTATTTCGCAAACTAACACCTCATTATACAAGTACTTCAGACACACTGCCAGGGCTAATGTCTTTCTTCAGTGTACTTCTTCTCTTCATCTGCACTCCCTAAACATTTGCCGATAGATCCTGAATGCAAACATAAAAGTAAAAACGATTTTTTTAATTTGGTGATCCGATGCAAAAATTTACTTCACTAAGTCCACCAAACAATATTTAGGGTCATTTGAAGAAAAGGCATATCTGAGTATTATCTATTGCAAACCGCTAATTGCTGTTGTGAAGAAAAGTGATATAACAAAGGCGGGAATATATATCGACGTTCGATTTTACATTCAGTCACTCATACAACCTGAAAGACCACAGTGGATCATTGTAAAATTGACATGTTGCAATCCTGTAACATGCCATTATATTTGTACATTCTTTTAGGAGTTGATTATACCAGGGGCCTTAATGTTCTTTTAAAATGGATTTACTAGTCTCAGCTCACCATATTCCTCCAGCAATTTTGGAACGAAATCATTCCAGAATGCACACTCCTTGGCTTTCAAAGCTCGTTTGGTTTCCATCTTCAGAGATAATTCCTTGTACGCTAACTCAGGTACTTGATAGAGTGGCCATTCACGCGCAGTGTTTCCTTGAGAATATGTCTCATCGTCGCTTTGACAATTGGGATTGCTGATGTTATTAAAAAAGAAACGAACAATCCATTACTATAGTAGAACACAGGTATTAACGTATTTGGTCCGTGGACTTAGCTATAATACACACACTGATTAATTGCCTTTGTACATTCTGTGATATAGTAACTGAAGACACAAAAGCAGAGTAACAAGTCCATGACACTCCCTCATCGTTTTACTGATTTCGACTGTGACAAAGACTCAGGGGACGGTGATGTATGAACTAAACTCTAGAAATAGTCAATTGAAAATACCCCAAATGTTATTAATGTTGATAGATAATCGAGATACGTTTGAGAAAAGCAACATTACATTGATAAACATCGAAACGCTACATGCAAATAACATGACAGTCGGAAAGAGTAAAAAGTTAAGCCAGAATGACAGCACTATATGACAATTCTTAATAAACAACAACCTCCCTTTCACGTTTTGTAGATATGCTCTCATTTTGATGAGTGTTATTTTCCCTTTAAGAATTATTAAAAATGATGAGAAAACATTGATAATTTACCCTGTCTTTGCAAAGTTAGTCCAATATTTCATTATACTCAATGACATTTCCACTTCCTCAGGAGGCATTGTCCAGTTCGCACCATGAAAGAAATGCCATCCAAATACGAACGGGATGTCCTCAGCATGTGCCGGACCGATCCACTTAATCCGCCATATTGAATTTGTCGGTGTGTGAGTCATGTGATAGAGGTACACCTTGGCGCCAAATTGCGCATAAGCTCGTGCTGATAGATCCATGGGACAAATGAAATTCTCGTCACCTATCATCTGAACGAGGGAGTCTGTATAATCGCTATCTTTGAGGTCAGCGTCTTCCCAGTTCATGTATATGAGTTTGATGGCGCTAATACCAACTATGTTCTGCTTCACTGCTCCAGTCACGAACATCGGATACATCGCTTCATACTCACTTCTGTTCAAGGAGATTTCAGACTCGTTAACCATGTGAGACATAGCCATGGGTAAGAAGACTGCGCCCTCAGCGGCCATCGCTCCAATCATGATATCAACGTTCGTTTTGGTGAAGGCCTTTTCACGAATGGCATCTACAGGGTGTTGTTTGATCAGTTTGTCATCCACAAACGGTGGAAACGGAAGACCAGTCAGCTCTTCACCAAGCCCAGTAACATTAGCAATCAAGCCCTGTGACAAATTACAGGATTAAATGACTTTAAAACTTCATCTCTTTGAACAATGGCAACAATTAAGAGATTTCAAACAACAATCAAGCAAGTCATCACAATAAAAATAGCATTTTCTGTGAGAAATATATTTTTCGGGTGATAGATAATACGGAAGCTTACAAAGCGGCGTCGTTTAGCGTCATTTATGGTATAAAATACATCAATTATTTGAGAGACGCTGTTTTCGAGGCGAGTATATGGCAAAAATGCTGCTCTTCTGACAAAATAGGCAACTTTTTCTTTAACCCTACTCCTGGCGATGTGGTAGAAAATAATAAATACCCAAACACGATCACGCGAGAATGCAAACAATTGTTATACTAATTAGTTGAATGTACAATACACATCGTGATAATCGCTGAAAAGAGCTCACTGATAAAAACGAAAGAGTTTACGCGCCCATCCCTTGTTGAACGCTCGCCATCAGTCATTGTAATTCCTGGATGACGATCCAAGTTCAAATTCTACAACTCAGGAGCGGTTTGACTTTACTTTCATTTTTGCTTACTTTTGAAGCCTCGTCATGAGAGACAATTATTTCGAAGAATTCGCCATCACAAAGTTGCCTTACACTTTGTAAAACTCGGCTAATGGCAAGGCGAACCAACCACCCTTTGTGCTGTAAGTGGCAAAATCGCGATGGAGATAAAAACGTACATATCACACGCGAATTTTAGAGTATGTGGCGACATAGGATGATTTCGCGGTGCATTCTTATAACCACTTAAAGGCAAAACTGCTGCTAGAAGTACAACGATATCGTATGATTTGGATCGTATATATCCGAAATCATCAGGGTTATTTAGATCAAAATATAGGCAAACATTGTCTTTTTTATCTTCTACTTCTGCCGTTGCTTCTCCGCTAGGTGACTGATACCGTAGGTTGTGGGTTCGAAAACACCGTATTTTCTACCCTGGGTTGATAGCTCTGCTGGTGCACAGAATTGTCGCCGAGGCTATCTTTCGCCCAGACTAAGCGAATTATATTCATTGCTTCGATAAAGTTTGTGTGCGATGTGTGATAGTGAATGCGCGAGCGTGAGTGCTTCTGAACTCTACAACGTGTGGAGGGGTCTCAGTCAAAAAAAATGTAATGATGGGTGTCTTGCTTTTTCTTAGCTTTAGGTTTATTTTTGCATTTTACATTGTTCTCCGGTATTTTCGAATTAAAGCCAAATAAACTTGTCCTTACCAATGACATATCACTGGAATTCCGAAAATCATCAGCTTCCACAGAACGGAGACATGCGACCAATTCATCGGAAGTGTCTTTCCCACACCCGACAATGTTTCCAAGACCGTGTGCAATGGTGTTGTGAAAAGCTGAATCGCTGCCCGTAAAACCAGCCATTGTTGCCGTACCACTCTGCATAATGAAATGATAAAAGTAATGTTTCGTTGAGGAGATGGTGAGTAGGAAACATCTCTATTCGAAAAATACTTACCTTCACATAACTCCAACACCCCCCCCCCCCGGTCCTCTCACCTGATTTTTAAAGTCATCGGGAACCTGAGAACTTATTATATACAGGAGTAATATGCAAAGGGTTTCTGCTGAAAATGTTTCGATGAGGGAACTCCCGTTCAGTTGTTTCTCAAACACACTCGCAAATATTTTCAGTTTGGAATTTCGCTATTTTCCTGCGTCATTGCCTTAGATATTTACGTGAGCAATATTGTATTTTCAGATCGCCTGTATGTCTGAAGTATATAGACACCCATAACATGGAATCTTCATCAAATGGAACACACGATATTGCACAAAGCACACGAAACATGCTATCAGGTTAGAAGGTGCTTTGAAACGCACGATATTTCATACTTTGCGGTGACCGTATGTGTCGTGAGATATAAATAATAATGCATTGGTTGTCATATGACAGAAAGCATAAATACATCATTTTTACAAGGCAAATTAGACAGCCAATGATGAGTGCCCATTAGAATATGAACAAATGTATGTTACATCCATCATTTCGATCATAGCAAATCGGAAAGATCGACATTTTTTGCTAAATTTTCATATCAAGTGCAATCGACTCTGTAATTTC
>LD356010.1:70577-84423 GCA_001465055.1 Ptychodera flava
CTTCCCTGTGCATCATCATTTGAGGTCAATGTTGTCAAGTAAATCTATGTGCTTCTCCACAGATTTCCACCGTTGCTCTAATACTAACCATACATTGAAATTTACACCAATATACAAACTTGTCAACACTCCGGCATTGCTTGAAATTCTACGGCGCACAAAAGCGTGCTACATCTGTCAGGCTGTTGTACTTACTGTTGTTGTCTGTGGAGCGTACACATTCAGAAACAGACAGTCTTCCTCTTGTTTCCCCTCTATGGGGAGGAAGGGGTTAGGAGGTTGAATGCATATCGATCTGTAGTAGGTGGCGTTGTATTCTCCCTCCCACGAAACTTTAGGCTGAGGGGGTCGGAATCTCAGTTCACCGACCGGTGGCTCGGCGTACGGTATCCCCTTGAACACATTTACAGTTCGCTTGACATCGACATCCGTATGTGAGAACTCCACTGACGTACCAAGCAAAATTCCAGATCTGATTTCTACCAGCGGATCGACAGCCGCACAGTAAGAACTCACCGCCAGAAACACCGCGAATCGAGTAAATAGCATGTTGCAGGTTTGGGAGTAGAGTTGTGAATGAGTCGTGTCGTCGACCCGATATTCATGTCAAGCATTAACTAGTGACCTTTGGTCCTTGTTTGTACGAAGGGTGACCAAGCCGCCAGGTCATATCACTTTAGACTATTATCGATAAAGCTTAATCGTACAAAATCCTTAAATGTCGGTCAAGGGAAACAGTGTAGAAATATCGTTCGTGACTCCAACTTTAGTTTCTAACCTCATGTTGAGTCAACACTCAAAATGGCCATTGCAAAACTGAACTTCATGTACGGTACAGACATACCTGTAAACAGCAAGTTCAAAGTACACTTTTTATACAGTCAGAACCTTTAATCGGTTTGTGTTTGCAGCAAACGTTATAAATTAAGCAGTTAACAATAAATTAATAATAATTAACACGAAATATCCGCATCCGAACGATTATGTTTTTTAATTTTATAGATTTGTCAATACCAGTGACTTTTGTCATGGGATCGCAAGTTAGAATTGCTGAGTATACGTAAAACAGTATCATTTTAATTAGATTTATATAGTAAGATACTATCACACTAGGTTGAGCCAATAGGCTCGCGCAGGTATGGAATTTAGAAAAAGTGACAGATAACTGTTCGTAGTAGATGGACTGTGAATGAAGATGTATTTAAGACACTCCTCTTCGTCACGCGTGTTGATAGCCTCGTAGCCAACATGTGGCAAGCTCAGCGCTGCAGCCTACTTCGTGCCACTGGGATGACCAGGGCGATGACCCTTGACACACGACGGCTGCGCGCTTGCACCGATGAGGCTATCGACTTGTGATGTGTTTTTGCCAAAACGAAAATATATGCATGCGTTTTGAGCGATTATTCTCCTCGAAAATGAAAGACTTCCATTGTGCTGGTACTTCGATATTTTTTTCTAACCAACTTATTGGCTGCGCGGATTCTTCACCATAATTAACAGTTCACACATTGGAAAATAACCATCTACAGGATGTTAAGAGGCATTCAGAGAGTATTCTGTGCAAGTCCGTAGTATTTAATTGGTGTATGTCTCGTGTACAGATGTTACATGCTTTCACGTGTTTGCCTTTTATGCGTGTATTTATGATTGTTACATACATTGGTTATTTGTACATGATATAACCACTCCTTCCCATGTACATATAGATACCATGCTTCACCATCTCTCAGACTTCTACGTCAAAATTATTATTAACACGATTCTAACTTATTTGGGATAATTGGATTTTCATATTTTTCAAATTTCTCAAAAGTGTTAGGTGCCCAATAGCTTAACCCTTTCACCACCATGGTTTGTCCCAAATCCATTGGTTTCTATGGTAAAGTTGGACCTGTATACAGGGAACTGGGGGTGAAAGGGTTAATGTTGCAATATTAGAAATTACTCGTAAAAACAAGTGTGTAATGTAAAAAGAAAGGCAGATGAGATTATATTTGTAGATTAAATCGACATTACTTCACCATCCAATTATCCCAAATTAGTTCCAATCGTGTTTATTATTCTATTGTCTTGTTAATACCATCTACAAGTAAACAAAAGGAAACGAATGAAAGACTTTGAAAAGTTAATTATTATATGTTAGCAAATATTGCCACACGTGAAGGCCGATGTCCTCTGCAACACTCTACATGTCATGAAATACATCGTTACATATCAGTGTCGATGGGTGTTCCACCAGTGCCTTTTCTGCCAATGGATGTTTGAAGAATACTATGTAAAACACGGATTTTAGACGACACGGAAAGATTCGACATACTTTTTACCGATGCTAGCAATGTTCAGAGACTTTGATTGGGCATTCCGTGTACGGTGTCCAATCGATGCACAAAGTACTGCTTGCAATTATTTCTATTATGAGTTCAATGCTACGACTCAAAATTCCTCTCGAATTTCTGTATTACTATTCTATTTTCAATTTTACAAATTGACTTTTAGTTCTCTTAAAACATTCTATTTGGCATTCTAATACTCGGTCTGCTATACTCATACAATTCACAGTTTCACGATTTAACATTGTCCTTCACAGCAATACTCTCCATTTAATTCTTTTACATTTCATTTTCATTTAAGTTCCCACTCTGCTTTTCAAAATGCCGTGTTACACTTGTAACGAAGGTTGCATCTGATGACTCATATAGATTGCGCAAACAAAATTCAATATTGGGAAATAGGGATTTTGCAGAATTTGATTCTTTGCATGGCTCTCGTCGTCTATTCTTCGCATTTATATCAAAAAGTTCATAAATGATCATCGGTGAACTGAAATTTTGCCATCTTAATACACCATAAATCTATATAAGACAGTTTAATTGCGAATATGTTGCTAATACGCAACTACTCTAACGACTATGCCGATTTGGAATCAGACTATTTCTGAAGTATATCATTGCGATATTGTAACAAGGAATTGACAGAAATTACAAATTTGGTCTCCAAGTGCCAACACGAAAGAAATTTTACATGTCAAATTCCAATCCAACCCCCACAACAAATGATTTGACCCAACCTGGTACTAATACGTAAGCACCTGAAGCAAATTTCATACAGTAAAAGCTACCTATCTGACGTTCGCGTGTATTCGTGAAACTCGAGCATTGGGTACCAAACATACTTGATGTGTTGTGATATTTATTGTAATATTACTCTGCATCCCTGCATCGAGCACTTCACCCCTCTGATTGATATATATATATATATATATATATATATATATATATATATATATATATATATATATATATATATATATATATATATATATATATATATCTGTGTGTGTATGGCGAAAACAGGTATTTTACGTCGCTTGAATGTTCTCAATTCACCGATATGAATCGGATTTTTCATATAAAACATATATTTGATAATATTTCAGCAGTTGTGTCAGTTCATTTGAAACTTCAAATTGTTTTTGAGATATTGCAAAAGGAGAAATTTGAAAGTGTGTGATGTTTTTAGTTTTGCAAGTTTTCATTCAATTGATAGCTTTCTTTACTATCGGCTAGCCTCTCAGTATTTATTGTGCAGCATAGAAATGACTTCTAAAACTCTGATTGTTCTTTAGGAATCGATCAAGAGCGCACGTGAACTACGGCAGCGTCTTTATTTTACATAATTTGAACCCCACACACTTAGTTACTTACGTCCACCAAGTCATTACAAGGGTATAAACAGTTTGTATCATTTGTATTTTGTCAACTGGTAATTTCTAACATTTACTCAGTACCTATTCGTAACTCAAGCTTATCTGCCCCTATCTTCTATGTATAAACATAATTGCATAATTGGTGAACTTAGCAGGATTCGTGTGGATCAAGGTACGTATCCTGAGTGTCTCTCAGTTTCATACCGATAGCGTTACTTTGAATCACTGACAGTTGGACACAACCTTTGTATCCTGTATTGTTACTGTGATCTATCAATAAAGTCTCGCACTGTGACTGCTTCTCAATGCTTCATAGTTGAGTCATTCAGTAACGAGAGAGGCAAGTGTGCATGCATGTCAGAAATGAATGTGAAAAGCAAGCAAGTTCTCGTTTTGAATTTACGACATGTCTCCTTACTCTTCAGTTCGTCCCTTAAAATTGCATGAAAAGTCAATATCTACACTTATAGATTGATTTTTTTCGGTGCATGCCCATCGGAGTATAAGTTAATGGCGTATAAAATGTCAAAGAATGCAAATGTTTAAGGCAAGTAATTTCAATTTTGCTGAATAGCACATGTTAAGGAAGAAGATAGCCGCGAAAGCCAAGGTACAAACTAATAATCATACGTTCCTTGCCCAGAATGACGTAGAGCACACATAGGGCAACGCCAGTGACGGATAATCCCCTAATCCAGTCCACTACTAGGAGTATAATCCCCCATAAATTCTACCTGCAATAAGGCCGGGCCGTGCGGCTTGGGCTAATGTCGTGCAGCTCGCGCAAGCCCCACCATGGCTACAATTGTTGCACCTAAATGAATTCTAGCTGCAATAATTGTAGCCAACGGGCCATGCGCCGGGTTTTTTCTGACGTGATGGCTGTGTAGCGCCGGCCCGCAGGGCGCTAAACAGCTGCAATTATTGCAGCCACATAAATTCGTAATCCGCATGGCGATATTGCACTTAACGTGTTCAAATGACGATTGAGGCATTTATATCTGCCTGCTGTTGGAGGGAAGACTCTAGTAACGTGAAAGATATGTGTAGTGCAGTTATGTGTTTTTACAGTACTATTGTCGATGTCACAACTAGAATGCTAATGGTGATGGAGTACTTTATTCCCTTGACCCTTTTGGGTCACTAGTCTGTTCACCCATTATCAGTACTGATACTGAGATACAGAGGAATTAGAACACCTGAGCTCTGTTTGTGGTGTGCACGTACACATGTTAAGTACCGCCAGACTGGAGCCGACCACATTGTACAGCGATAAATTAGGGAGTAAACGCCTGATACAAATCGCTGTACAAAGCCTTACTGCTTATGATTGCAAGGGGTTCATACAAAGACGGAAATACCTCATGAGATATAATAAGAATTGTAAATGTCGAGAGAAGAAACAAGGGAATATATACAACTGAAGTAAATGTGGTACGTGAATCAAGAACAATCTTGCTGCAATAGTTCAATAGGAACTACTTATTGATATTAATTTTATTCACAAAACAAAACACATCAGCAGAAATAATAGCTAATTTTGAATAGCGGAGATTTTGAATTACCGACTTAGATTTTCAGCATTCTTAGTTATGATGCCGGCCACGATAATAGATTCATGTGTCGACGTCGTGATATTTTACCTGGTGCCCTCATCGATTGCACGGATCATTGAAATAAGCAAGACCATGATGCTTGTTAGCATAATTGTATTTCAACTGACACGTAGACATTGATATATTGTGTGATGTGCATAACATGACATTCTTTATGCTGGTACGTTTCGAAACATCAAATAGACGTGGCCATTCAGCAGACTTTCACTGAAAAGCATATTGTAAATCATTAACGACGCTCTACAGCAGAGCAGAGCAGTTCAGCGGAAGATAAAAGCTCGACTTAATAAACATCACAAGCCACAGCCTAGAGACAGGAACTTTTAATAGAGACAGGCACGGAGTGAGTGAGAGATGAATTAAATACTTTGCTTAGGCCGATATCTGTGCGTCCAGGAGTGAAAAGAAAGCAGGAAATTTAGAATGTGAATAAAGTAGAGTCACTAGACCTCAAGAAAAACTATAATGAATACCTTAATGAGGTAGATCAACGGTATTCAAACTCCCTTCTCAATTCCTTGGCTGAAGTATGTCATTTTTTTTCATCTGTATCTAATGTTCTGATACTGTCCATTTCTAACTCGATATACAACAGGCAAAATGACTGTATTGTATCCTAAAAAACTATCTGTTTTTGAGCTTGGCAACGTATATTTGCCCAATTCACACCCAAGCCTGGCACAATAAATTGACCTCCGGACACGATAATACGATATAGAGACATATATTGAGTAAGTGAATCAGTGAGAGAGAGAGTGGATGATGATGATGATGATGATGATGATGATGATGATGATGATGATCGTTTTTGCGGTGTTAGTGATTCTGAGGTTACGGAGAAGAAGAACAAAAAGAAATGTAGGGGACTAAAAATACACATTACCAGAAAAGGTCTAGATTCATTCTCACTTGATTTCATAGTTGTAATCGTTTTTCTGTAAAATCAGTCTGTATCATCGGATACAAGGATTGAACGAGAGCCATAACAAATAGAGTCTTACCCACAATGCACTGTAGTGCGTACTTCATACGTTATTGGCTAAACTCCACAACAAATATTTTCACCGGATTTTATTGTAGCAATACGTAAATTCGATACTAAGTTGTGTTTTTATGACAGTAGAAAAGTTACTAATTTACACATGCCTTTATCACGAGTCCTATAGCTCTAGCAAAATTCAGTGTTGTTTGTGTGTTTCCCTCAAACATATCCGGGCTATCGTTCATCAGAATTACATCATTCTTTAGCATCTCAGCCACTTTTGACATTGAATTTGATTTGTTCAGATCCTGAGTTGACATGGCAAGCTCTGACGTAAGACCAGGTACTTCTGCCAGCAAAGGGGGTGTACCTGCTGGACGCCCAGATAGTAATGGCGCACGACGTGGCAGTACAACGGCAACAAAGACTAAAAGGTAAGCTATGCATACGCCTAGTCAACTAGTAAGGCAATGTCTCATTTTGTCACGACCAATCAATAATGTCCACGCATTGAGACATTTACATTACCATAGAAATTTTCTCACCGTGACTGTAATGGAAAAGCCTTGGGAAATTTACAACATCATATGAATGCTGTTGTACACTACAATTCAAGAGACACAGTTTCCACCATCGGGCTTGCGTGCTGAAGGCGGTTGGAAGTGAGGTGGCACTAACGCCCTCTATAGGTGGATGCCTAAAGAGTAAAGGTGGGATGTGAATAGAGTTTTTAAAGTATATCATCACTAGGGTATCCTAATTGACCAAATGATTCCAGACGATATGGTAAATTTCATTTTTTAAAATTAGCCTTTATGATAACTTATTCAGGGAATTTCCCAAAAGCGGTGAATATAAAAGGCTCGAAAAATATTACCCTAGATATCCAACCCAGAGTCGTGCATTGCTGCTATCACGTGTTGCGTATTTGCAAAATCTATCACAATTCATATAGGGTGTTGCCAATAAAGGGTTTGTAATAGTACGTATGTCTTTGAAGTCGCTAAGGGATGAAAAGGTTGATAAATTGTGTTTGATAGCTTTCGCCAAGAATTCCTCATATTCTCCAGCTGCCGGTCCCACGATCGGTTTCTGGTTCATTTCATCGCAGTAAACTGTCCATTCATGGTCACAAACTGAATTGCGCTACCGATAGCACTAGCTAGTGTCCTGATTGAGGTATTCCAGTATATGCCCCATACGCATGCAGCCATGGTAAATCGCGGGTAATGTGACTGTCTTTATATCAGTCGGGTTTTTTGTCGTTCGTACAAAGTTTCCCAAGCACATGTTAAGGCTGCGCAAAGTTGAAACTTTGTTTGACGTCAGCGCGCGCCTAGGTTAGTTGTAAATCCTCGAAAACAAACAAATATGCAAATGAGGTCAAACTGTGTCATATGACGTCACACGTCTGTTCGTTCGTTCGTCTGCTGCTAAGTACCTCACCTCGCTCGCTAGGTATATTCAACTTTGCGGGGCCTAGTGACCAGAACGTTTTGTCGCTAGATTTTTACGGGTGTCAGTGGGTAAGTTCTTTTGAAGATGGCAGAAGAGGTTCGCCAACAACAACGGGAGATTGTAACTTGCCAAGTGATTCAAAATGAGAAGGTTGCAATGGACTGGTACGCCTTTCACGTCGGTCTGTCTTGCAGCTCCGGTGCTCTCTATAATGAAGGGCTGGTCCGCGCCAGTCAACACGAACATGGCCGATTCAAAACGAAAATTGCTAAAGACGCCAAAACGTCGTGCTACTTGCTACAGTCTGATAAAAGTGGTGACAGCAACAGATTAGAGGTGAGTCTAGGGCTGGCTATTGCAAAAACATGTGATCGATTCCAGAAGTATTACATTCTATTCGATGTACATATAAAACCGGACGATATCGTGACAATAACAACACAGAACTCAGTAATCGCAAGATGCCTTGCTCAGCACATGGAGCGGCAACTTCAAGTAAATGCAAATAAAGTATTCAGATAAAATTGCCGTTGATAGCGTCTCTAGAGTGGAATCGTTTAAGCTTATATAACGGCATCAACGTACTTGCCAAAAATGGATTCGGTTTTTCGAGCGTAAAAGAGTTTAGAAAGAGTCACACACAAGCCATAGCATAGTTGATCGCTTCGGTTGACTTTCCTTGAAATGTGTGCCCTTCAAGACGTATGTCAGCACTCCTGAAGTCACAGTGGAGGAACTACTATAATCAGCATTAGCCAAAGTGGATGAATTGATCTTACCCACAGACACCCGAAATAAAATCTTAGATAAACGTCGTAAGCTAAATGCATGCATAGAACAGTGTTCGTCGCAAATACTTCTTTATGATGAAGAACTTGAAGTGGTGAATCAGAGTGCAGTATCTGTAGACCATTCAGAATGACGGGTGATTTGAAGAACGTCCATGCTATTCAAGGTTAGTAAAATATATGTACGTGCATTATTGCAATGCAGCGATGTCAGTCAGTAAATGCGCTGATAAATATGACCACATTTTTACAAGTACAAAGTGCCTTGAGGAGTTAGCCAATGAAGGTTGTGTCCCTTATCTGTGACTTAAACAAATATTTCTAAAATTCATTGCCCTGTCAGAAGGGGATGAATGCTTGATGCAGAACTCATAAACTTATCACTGAGCGGTGAAATAGTTACAATGTAGAGGTGTGGTACCCTGCGTAGATTGCAAGAAGCCCTGGCAAAGTATTGTTCAGCACTTATTTCTTGTTCCCATTTGCAGTTGTGTAATATCACTCCAAACAGTCAAAATTGTACAGTACCAAACGTGTGCAGTAAAGTAACTGAACCAAGTACATTGAAAATATTTACATTCTTTTTGTGTACTTTCTATGTATTGTTCAATGTTGTGTAAGTCATGTATAAAAAATACCCAAGTGTTTTCTCTGTTTTCCCATACTCTTTGATAGGTGCATTTATTCAGCAAGGAGACTACTTCCTGAACAAAGACAACTTCATGCCTTCCTAGACGAGTGTCTGCATACCTGTGGTGGTGTTTTTGTGCAACCAGGTCATCCTCTATATGGAATATGCGTAACGATTTAGAATCTAAGGTGTTGCAGTGAAATTTAGATACATTACTACTCGTCAAAACTCCCTCTCCCAGATATATGTTACAGCTTTGGTGATGGTGAGGTTTCCCCTCTGACTAAAGAAATGAGAACTACATACCAGACAGTCCATCCAGTGGATGTTTTTCACTGTTAGTGTTATAACATTTGAAAAACTACAGGTGTTGTACCTCAGTACAAATATGAACATCAAGTGAAAGTCTTCTCTGTCAAGCTGTTTAACTTAATGTCAGCCAGTACTTCTCACTGCAAGTTTATTTACATTGATCAAGTAAAAAACTGTTCAACTCTAATATCTTCATGTGTAAGTGTTTTATTTCAATGGAATTGACCATCCACAAATAGATTGTGCATGTGCATGACACTGTAAACCAAACATACAATCAAGACCCAAGGTTCATCTGTTTCATGATTGATGCCAATGGCAATGCCAAGGACATCCAAAAGTGATAGGCAATGTAAATCTGAACAAGAATATCAGTGCAATTAACCCTTTGTGTGAAATTTATGCTTGGACTTCGAGGATTAGGGCTTCTTGAGTATGGATCTTTGTTTTCAAATTTGTTTTTTACCAGATTTGCATATTTTGGAATATATAATTAGTTTTTTTTTTTGTAAACCGCCCCCCCCTCCTAGGTTTTTGGTGAGCTAAGGTGACGTCATACATAATTTCAAATTTGTGCAGCCTAATATCCTGAACCACCATCCCTCTGAGGGACGGTGCCTAAACGCACAGTATCACAAGATATTGTACTTGACCATTATGGGACAAAGTTACAAATTCTACACCATCTTTCTATTCATCATCGAACGATTTACGCTATTCGAGACTTGCAAACCAAAGTTTTATAAAGGCCTGCCTGGTAATTCGAGTATAATACGGTAAAGAGTTGAACTTCGTGAAGTCACTAGCAAACAAACTTTATTAAAGCAACATGAATACATCGAAAGACAGTCTCGGGGACAATTCTGATCACAAAGTACAAGTATGGTGCCATCAGATTGGACGCAGTATGTCATGGATTCGATAGGTCACACCAAACAGTCACTGAGCGATTGCCTTAGAAGTTTGGTGCATCAATGACTAATCATAGAAAGAATAATCAAGTCGTAAATTTCGCTGCTGCCTTCTTCATGCCGGAAAATTGAAGACGATATTTTTAATGTATGAATTCGTGAAAATAACTATTCGTAATTGGCCCGTAAAGGACTTTTAGCTTACCGCTTTGGAATTCCAACAATGTTTGGGCAATTGAATTGACTCAAAGGCCATCGATTATTCGAACCACATTAGTTTGCCTCTTCACTCATACTTGTCTTAGTTGTTAGGTTGAGCGCTTACATTGCATTATTTCTACAAATTTCAAATGGATGTAATTAACTCATTTACATACGATTACTTATTATGCAATAACACCTGCCCCCCCCCCCCCGCCGTGCAAATCTAACACAGTGTAAGCCTAAAGACAAGTTTTTTTTTATTTAGAGACATGCAAGGATCAATGAGACTACAATAATGTATTAAACACAAAGCAGGTTTATGAACACCTAACAATGCAGTGGTCACTACTCACAGGAAACCTATTATAAGTTAAATATTTTCTTCCTTTTTTCTCTTTGACAGCAATATGGCAAAGAAAGCGTTGATTGTATCTGACCGATGGGGACCATCAATCCATGGAGGAATCACCGATGCTCTTCATATAGTGATCAAACTACTGCAGGACATGGGAATATCTGTCCATTGTACAGCTTTAAAAGCAACAAAAAAGGAGGAAGCAGAAGCAAAAAAACTTGGAGTGACTCTTGAACTTCCAACACAAACAGGCGTATTTGAATTCAGAGAGCCACATAGCGATTGGTTGTTATACCACAACGAACACTTTCCAGATTTGGAAGAGTTGACAAATGTCAAATTCGTGTTTGGCTTCAGTGCGTTCACCTCAATACCAACCTTCAAAATCCTGCGTAAGGTGTTTCCAAAGGCGTCTTGCTATCTGATCAATCTCTTTGATAAAGATGACATCACGCCTTTGATCGTTGGTTGCAGTAAAGAGGAACTGGAATTTCGAAAGCGAATCATGTCAGATGAATTCAAGAATGCAAAGTGTTCGTTTTCTGTTGGAGAACGTGTTCACGCCGAATACAGCCAGCTTTATCACAGCACCAATCAGCAGCTCCTTTCGCCGATGATAAACGAAGAATACTTAGCGGCTTCAAAATCAGATAAACCACCGATACTCAAACGCGAAAAATTCAAAATTATATCCGTTGTCCAGGAATACGAGTTGGAAGACCCAGAAAAACTTGATGTTGCTATAAAGGCGGTAAACGATGCAGCTGAACTAATATATCAGTTCAACAAAACTCCTTCGGTATGGAAAATAATAGGAATACCACCACGCAAGGAAAAGGAGGTAGCGAAGAAGCTGACACGCAGCTCAAGATTGAAGATCACGCCTAAAATCGTGACAAGTACTGAAGAACTTAACAGTGAACTGATGTCATCTCATCTTGTATTAATTCCGCCATCTACGACAAGTTATGGTAACTTGACTCTGGCAGCTATGTGCGCAGCGATACCCGTAGTCTATCCTGAAGGGTCTCATAGTGATGAGATTGTTAGTAAACACATAGATATGCTAGAAGCGACAGAATGTGCGATTGATATGGAAGAAGACCCCGAGGATTTGCAACACCGAATAGTGTCAGTCATAACGAAATACCCGACAGCATTTCAACGTGCAAAGATAATAACAGATCACATAAAGGAAAAGGTAGCCCAGGATCTGCGGGATAGCAATGGAAGTTTTGTTGCCTCGATAACTGCCGATATGCAAAGCACCTCGCCACATGGGGACGATCAAGACACAGAAACTGAATCCACCGTTGAACACAAAGGTACCGATAACTCATACAGCACAAGGTCTTTTGGGTGAATTAAGAAGTGTGTATGTCTGCAGGGTGTGTGCTTGTGCGGTAATATGCATCGTGAGATTGTCTAATAATATTGAATACAGGAATGCTTAAACAATTCACTACATGTTGCCTCAATTTTTAAATCTGAAGAATAAATTCTACGTTACACATATTGTGGGCTTTTGTACAGAATATCTGACAGCGAATTACTACTGAAGAATCATCGTAGGATATAGAACTATCGCATGATCATACCAACTGCATATAGTACATCTCTTTGTCGAACTTTCATGTAACATATCGTTACAAAATTTTCGAATTTCTTTATTTTCTTGTGAGATGTCTCCTTCGAATATTAATATTATCTGTAGGCAATGGCGCGAAGATATCAGATGATGGCATCGAGTCAAAGGTCTCTGACAGAAAGAATGAAGCTGATGCGGAAAAGGTTGAAGTCAATACAGGTAACACTTCCCCAAAAGAAAACACTAAGGTGGTCAAGAAACTTCACGTTTCACTATATCTCTACTGACTCTATTTCTGTAGCTGCTGTGGTTGCCTGTTGAGTCTACTTAGGGGCGCAAAACCGTTCTTTCATTAGCTAGGCCTAGTACGATTAGCGCTACAATTGTTTGATAAGGCAATCATCGTCTTTGTTAAAAAGAATGACTGATTTGTTTCTCTGTTCATTGGTGGTGGCGGTAAGGATTCAGTGGATAGCGACAAGTCCATAGCATCCGACAGAAAACATGGAATAGAGATGGCAGAACAGTCCATGCAGGTATCACATCCATCCGAGTAGCGATAAAACATTTCAAATGCAAGAAATGTCGTGTTATGATGATCGTTTCTGAAAACGGTCATATTGATTGGTCGGTAGCTCATGAAAGATACATGACAAGTGGTTTCAGTGAAATGAAGCAATTATGAAAGGATCACTCCATGACTCGATAGGGCGATCATTACTACACTTGTCTAGTCATGCAAACGTCTTTTATTTTCATATCAACGTGTCTGAAGGGAGACTGATTTTCTGTTATTCATGTATCACTCCATGACTTCAAATATTTTTATTCTTTCCGAAATCAATTTAAATACTTTAATCCCATTGCAATATCCCTGTCTTGCTTTACACATTTTTATTTGAAGGACATTTCACTTCTTAAGTTCGATCAGATTTCGTTTCGGATTCGAAACCGTAACGTACGGCATCTAGTCATTGAGCAAAGACATCACAGTCAAAACCACCCGGTCAAATCCCCACTTTTTAAAAACAGTTGTTTAATAGCAGAGATAAGTTATTTCCATTTTCTGACTGCAGCCGTTCCGCACATTTTAGAGTTCATAGAGCACGAGTCTCGCACTAACATACTCGCTATCACACATTGCACAAAACTTTATCACAACAATGAGTACATCGCTTTCATTGGCCAAAATAAGCATCGGGGACAATTCTGTCCGCCAGTAGAGATATCAGGAGAAGGTTCAGTAGATGTAGAAATGCATAACTACTAAAATGCAATTGCCCTGAATGCTA
>LD356010.1:137134-147462 GCA_001465055.1 Ptychodera flava
TCACAAGATGCCTTTCAATGTGCACCTTCAGAATGTTAAGGTAGTATGTGCGCCTCGAATGACTGAAACTTTTGCTCAAACTTTCCTTAAGGAATCTTTCAACTATTTACTTTCAAAATCAAGAGCAGAAATCGAGGGTCGCCGTGCGAATTTCGGTACAAGATTTTACAAATAACTCAAAATTTACCGATATTTTGAAATTCAAAATAGCCACCATGCCTGTGCTAACTCTGTGGAGAAAAATACAATTTTCGATTTTCAAAAAACTAAGACTTTTCAAAAAAATAAGTTTTTCTTACTCATAGGGCTTCAAAATGAGCCCCCATGATGGTGGATCAGAAAAAAATTGGAAAAGTTTGAGAGTCCAAATATCTGTCCCCGAGGCGCATTCTACCTTAATGGTGATACCTACCCGTTACGAAGAAACCAAGGGCTCCAAGCCTGTAGTTGAATGTTACAACAACTACGTCACCAACAGCAGCCAATACTGTACCATCGTAATGGTCGCCCGAGCCACTACCCACGACAAGAGCGCCCCCGTGAATCCAAACCATGACAGGCAACTTTCTCGATCGCTGCAAAATATTCAATTTACATGGTTGAAATGTTGATGAGTCGATATTTTTTGTAAATAAATGAAATAGATTGGCAAATAAAATCAGTCGAAGATGGAGAAAATTCTGTGGGTGAATCAGTAATTGAAAAATGCATAATTAAATTTTGTAACGAACAGTTAAACAATTGAGTATAAGTGCGACTATGATAACGAATGACGTCATTTAATAATTCAATTATTGTTCATTTTGTGCTTTAGTTGTTTATTTATTTGTATATTTCGATTTAATTAAAAAATGCATCAAAACTGTATAGTTAGTGTTATACATTTGTATTTCGCTAAATTTGAAGTAATCTGTATTGATTCTTTTATCTATTCTTTCACTGTAGGTCAATGCTCCATTTTCACGTCGTGTAATTTGGCTTAACTGTAGGCTTTTATTATTCAAATCAGGGTACATACAAGTTCAGCTATATAAAGGTTGATAAAGATACTCCAATATCTTTATAAAATACGCCTTATGAGCGATGTATCGGTAAAAAGATGTGTACTGATCATCGTTTGCAAATATATTGGAATGTGTAATAAAGTTGTTCAATTTGGAAATGGTTAGAGACTTCACCACTTTAACGAGTATCTCGGAATAATCTATCCCCAATGAACTGAAGTATTGTGACGTTAAGCTGACCCATCTATTTTGATGCTGTCCCCATTCTCCATTGCCCCAATTCATGTGATGAGAGAGAAGTAAATCAGATACCTTGACCTTGATGTGCATTCTTCCCTATAATCAAAGTGACAGTCAGTGGAAATTGATCAACGTATCAAAGATAAGGGGTACAAAATTCAGTGACAGACTCATAGACCGGAGACATCTCATCTATGTCAATAACTGACATGTCCTATCTTTCATTGTTTCCGGTCACTGCTCTTGACCTCTATACAATCCAAACAACTGTTTCATCCGACCACCCATCGTACCATCACGTGTCTTCCCTGTGCATCATCATTTGAGGTCAATGTTGTCAAGTAAATCTATGTGCTTCTCCACAGATTTCCACCGTTGCTCTAATACTAACCATACATTGAAATTTACACTAATATACAAACTTGTCAACACTTCGGTATTGCTTGAAATTCTACGGCGCACAAAAGCGTGCTACATCTGTCAGGCTGTTGTACTTACTGTTGTCTGCGGAGCGTAAACATTCAGAAACAGACAGTCTTCCTCTTGTTTTCCCTCTATGGGGAGGATGGGGTTAAGAGGTTGAAGGCATATTGATCTGTAGTAGGTGGCGTTGTATTCCCCCTCCCACGAAACTTTAGGCTGAGGGGATCGGAATCTCAGTTCACCGACTGGAGGCTCGGCGTACGGTATCCCCTTGAACACATTTACTGTTCGCTTGACATCGACATCATTATGTGAGAACTCCACTGACGTACCGAGTAGAATTCCAGATCTGATTTCTACAAGCGGATCGTCGGCAACACTGTATAAAACCACAGCCAGAAATACCGCTAATCGAGTAAATAGCATGTTGCAGGTTAGGGAGTAGAGTTGTGAATGAGTCGTGAACTCGACCCGATATTAAAGTCAAGCATTAATCAGTGACCTTTGAACCACGTTATACGAAGGTACACTAAGCCGGCCGGGTCACATCACACATTTTAGACTAAAATCGATTAGTCTTCATTGTTTAAAATCCTTTAATGTCCGTCAAGGGAAATTGTGTTGAAGTATCATTCGTGACGCTAGGTTTATAGAACCTCACATTGAACCCACACCAAACATTTGCCATACAGACATAAACAGCAAGCTCGAAGTACGCTTTTAAACACTCAAAAGCAGCAACAGATTTGTGTTTGCAGCAAACGAGTTATATATTTGGTAATGAATTGATTTGGCAATTAACCAATAAAACCAATTAATGACAAGTAACACGTCATGTTAGCATCCCAACGATTTTTTATTATTAAAATAATTAAATATATATATAGTAAGGTAATACCACACAATAAGCTAGCGTATCTATGTAATTTCAGTATAAGCGACAGTTCACTGTTCGTAGTAGATGTGATTTGAATAAAGATGTATTTAAGACACTCCTCTTCGTCACGCGTTTTGATAGCCTTTTTTGCGTAACCAAAGCGTGGCAAGCTCAGCGCTGCAGCGTACTTTGTGCCAAGCGGGTGACTGGGGCGGTGACCCTTGGCACACGACGGCTGCGCGCTTGCACGGCTGAGGCTATCGACTTGTGTGATATTTTGTTGCAAAAACGAAAATATATGGATTTTTTTGAGCTATTATTCACCTCGAAAATGAAAACGTCCATTGTGCTGGTATTTTTTGATAATTTTTTCTAACCCCTACCCGGATTCTTCACTATAATTAACAGTTCACCCATTGCACCAATTAGAAAACAGGCAGCTACAGGAGATACATTGAGATCTTGAGATAAATTCAGAGAATATTCTGTACAAGTCTGTAACATTAAAGTGGTTTATGTCTTGTGTACCGATATTGCATGCTTTCACGTGTTTTCCTCTTGTACGTGTATTTGTGAGCCTGATTGTTACATACATTGGTTGTTTGCATATGATATAACTACTCTTTCCCCTGTACATGTAGATATCATGCTTCATTATCTCTCAGACTGCTACGTCAAAATTATTATTATTATATTGTCTTGTTAATACCTTCTACAAGTAAACAAAAGGCAGCAAGTGAAAAACTTTGACAAGTTAATTTATTAAATGATAGCAAATATTGCCACACGTGTAGGAGGATATCCTCTGCAACACTCTAGATGCCGTGAAATACATCGTTACATATCAGTCACGGTGGGTGTTCGACTAATTGCTTTTCTGCCGACGGATGTTTGAAGAATACCATGTAAAACACGGATTTTAGACGACAAAGAAAGATTCGAAATACTTTTTGCCCATGCTAGCAATGTTCAGAGACTTTGATTGGGCATTCTGTGTACGGTGTCAAATCGATGCAAAAATTACTGCTTTGCACTTATTTTTATTATGAATTCAATACTACGACTCAAACTTCCTCTCGACTTTCTGTATTACTATTCTATTTTTAATTTACAACTTGACTTTCTATGTCTCTAAAACCATTCTATTTGGCATTCTAATACTCGGTCTGCTATACTCATACAATTCATAGTTTCACAATTTAACATTATCATTCACAGCAATACTCTCCATTATATTCTTTTAAATTTCATTTTCATTTACATGTTCCCACTTTGCTTTTCAAAATGCCGTGTTACACTTGTAACGAAGGTTGCATCTGATGAATCATATCTGCGCAAGCAAAATTCAATCTTGGAGAATAGGGATTTTGCAGAATATGATTTTTTGCATGGCTCTTGTCGTCTGTTCTTTGCATTTATAAAAGTTCTTAAATGATCATCGGTAAACTGAAATTTTGCCATCTTAATACACCAAACATCTATATAAGACAGTTTGATTGCCAATATTTTGCTAATACGCAACTAATCTAACGACTATGCCAATTTGGAATCAGAATATTTAAAATATATAGTTGCAATATTGTAACAAGGAATTGACAGAAATGACAAGGTCTCTACCTGCTAAGCAGAAAACTTCAATTAATTTTGATAAGTAACTTGTTCAGCAAATCTATGAATATCTCTATATTGTAAAGTTTCAGTGATCGTGAAAACGTTAGTCCAAAATATTCAAAGTATTGCCGAATCCGCCAGCTATGCAACGAGAATATCACTAAACATTCAAATTGAGAGTCCTTAAATTCCTAATGCTCAATCCACCATCTTTACCTAGGGTCGATTTCCTTCTTCTGTGTACTTCATAGTTTCGTCATCTCTGGCTGAACAAACAATATTTGTGTCTGCAAAGATGAAAAATAAATGCTTGTCTTTGATACTATGTTTTACTTAGCTTGTTTTAACTTGCACCATTGTCCGCTAGTCACCTGCGCATATAATTTATTTTTTCCAAGGACCCCGGCCAGTGTGGATGTATATAGTTTTGAACGTTGTGACATTTGTGTATGAGTCGAAGTTAATAAATAAATAACTAAATAAACAAATAAATAGATAAATAAATAATACTGTAGTATATAAATATATATCTACGTACATACTAAGATAATATTAACTTCACAAATCTATCCAGAATTACTAATGACGTATATTTTGACACCTCACTACTCCGTCATCCTTACTACCATCACTTAGTCTGGCAAAATATCTCCTTGCTTCAAAAGGGAAATACCTTGTGATTACTACTCTCGTTTTCAGGTTATGCCACCGCCCATATTGCAAACATTGCGAACCTTTTCTGAAGTGCGGCCTGTGCTTAATTCAATTACATTTGGCAATAACGCCGTGTTAACGCCGCACGCTTCAGAACGTGCATTAACCCTCGCTCAATAACTCCTCCTCTATACTCACTGTAATTTCCTAATAACGCCATACCTTAAAGTGCACATCTCACATTGGAAGACAGTTTTACATATTCAGTGATATTTGTTTTATCATAGATTGATTGCTACCCTTGGGTCTAGAATTGTTACTTTTGACCTTCGAGTACGTTTAAACATATCATATCAATGAATAATTGTTTGTCAATATCAACAAACCTGTGTGTTTCAATAGCTTAGGAATGAAGTCATTCCACATAGCACATTCTCTGGCCTTCAAACCATAATTGGTGTTCATATCCAGTGACAATTCCTTGTACGCTAATCCGGGTACTTTAAACAGAGGCCATGCTTCTGGCTTATCCTCTTCAGATACCTCGGCGTCATCGCGGCACAGGTTTGGATTGCTAAGTAATATATACATACGACACGTTTAGACATAAAATAATATCATGTTAAGCAAGAAAAAGTAACAGTGATACTATTAAAGTTGTAACAATACTATATCTTGACGTCGAAATATCTACCTTTGGATTGGAACGCTTCCTCGTGTGTCGGTGTGTACGTACATAACACGTCATATGAGTTGACTAGCGTGTGTTTGTAAATGTTTAAACATGCCCATGTTATGCCCTTCATGTTTTTGTATTGGGCAAGCTTACTGAACATGTCAAGTGTGACCTATGTTCATTTCTAAAGAAATTAGGTGTGGGGAAAATGTGGCTGCTTCAAGCAGCAATGTTCGCACCGTTACTGATTTATCAACATTTTCCGCGGAGTTTAAAAATTCTAGACACTTTTGAAATTATGATGTAATAAACTCATTTGGTCGGTAGCCATTTTGAGGAATAAAGTATTTCATCATCGGATTCTTACCCTGTCTTGGCAAAATTTGTCCAATATTTCATGACTTTCAGAGACATCTCTACATCCTCCGGTGGCATTGTCCAGTCCTCCCAGAAAGAGAAATGCCATCCAAACAACAGTGGTAAATCTTCAGCGTGGGCTGCCTTCATCCACTTCAGCCGCCATATTGACCTAGCAGGTACGTGGGTCATGATGTAGAGGTACACGTTTGCACCAGCCTGTGAATACGAACGCGCCGATACATCAGCGGGACAAGTGAAGCCGTGGTCGGTACCCATCTGAAAGAAGGCGTCTAAGTAGTCAGCCTCGTCGTTGTCTGCTTCTTTCCAGTTGACATACATGAGTTTGACGGCATCAAGAACAGCTGGGTTGTTCCTCAAAGGACCGGGCAGGAACATGGGATAAGCGGTTTCGTAGACACTTCTGTTCATCGATACTATAGACTCGTTCAATGCACTTGGCCTTACCGTAAGCAAGTACACGGATCCTTCATCGGCCGTGCTTCCAATCATGATGTCCAAATTTCTTTTCTTAAGCATTTTCTCACGAATAAATTCTACGGGGTCAACTGTAACCAGGGTGCCGTCAACGACTGGAGGGAACGGAGTGCCATAACCAATAAACTGTGCTAGCAAACCCTGTGAGATGAAGACATACGTGTGATCCTTAATGAGATTTTTCGGAGTTCAGATTTTCAATGAATTGAAACTTTCTACACTTAAATCAAGGCATCCTTCACGGTCAGCATTGACATATTGTAGATTAATGATGCTCCGTTAGAAGATCAAACATGAAGAAAGTACACCTTTTTTATACTTCTATTTATGTCTTGCAGTAAACTAACGAGTTTGAAAGGAACGTTTGCCTTATCATATATGTTTTTATGCTACGATAAAGCGACTGAAAGTACATTCGTTGTACAATCCACATAATCCATATGAAAGCAGGACCATGGACGTCGCTGCGCTCTTTTTGTGATGAGCTCCTTGGCAATTAAGGTAGGAAGGCCTTGGAAATTTATTCTGACAGTTATTTCCGGTAGGCTGCATATATGGACCCATTTTAAAAGAAGAAGACTTACTGATACTTTAACCTTCTAGTTTATTTTTAAAATATAGTATACGAAGTCGTATTTTTCTATAAACCATAGGGAAAATAATGGCCAATATGTATGTGGAAAATAGGTAAGTTCTAGGTATTTCAATTCATAGCAAATGTTTTCCTGTGTCATCTGATTTTGATTTGATCATAAAACATCATAACTCTGTTACTTGTACGTAGGGGGAGCTTGGACAAATACTGCAAACTTTTAGTTTTGAGGCCCCACCATCTTAAGTAGTTTTACTGTGCGGCATTGCTTTACTCGTGGTTCGTTCTTAACTAGGCCAATACAAAGAAGTATTCCTTTTCCGCATCAGAAGTGAAATCAGGGTAAGTTGCGCAATACGTACTCATGCGCATGCTATGTTTATGTATCATATATGGCATGTAATTAATGGTAGGTAATGTCAGTAAACTATTGATATCAATTTATCGACGTAATATCTTGTAAGTACGTTCATATCGACTGTACAACCAATGGCTTTTTAAAAGGAAAAACACGGACCTGTTGAAATAGCTGGCTCATTTAATCGAGTATTACTGTTCCGTTTGAAAACACAACAACAGCAGAAATCGCTTCAGGATTTAGTAATTTCAAAGGGGATTAGAATTTTTATCTGAAGAGGTTATTGTAAAGTGTCATGATGACAAATGCAATGATGCCGACTAAGATCAGGAGAGACATTACATGTGGAGCGAATGAGTCAGTTGATATATCTATAATTTGCAATATGAGTGGTAAAGTACGTACTACATGTATTATATTGACATTCTGTGAGAAATATAACGTGTACATTGACTTTTACATGTCATTATTATTTTGGTTAAATAAACAGCCATCTATATCTAGTATGTATTCAGCGGGTAAACCTTGTTTCTTTTCTGATGCAGGGAAGTGATATTTTTCTCTTTTGGCTGAATCATTTGCAATGAGCGGGGAAATAAGAGCTCACATAAATGTGACGGAATACCCCGGATTATACTGTAAATAAATCTAAAGTGTCTTGAATTGAATTCAGCTGTTCACTTAACGATATTGCCTTACCAATGTGGGATCACTCGCATTTCTGAAGTCTTCAGCTGGCACTGTTCGTAAACACTCTACCAATTTTTCGGAAGTTTCTCTATCGCATCCGAGCAGCTTACCAAGACCGTGAGCCATCTTGTGGTGGAAATCTCCAGCTTTTCCGTGGAATCCAACAAATGTAGACGTGGCACTCTGGGTAGTACAATCGTGAAACAAATGAAATGTTGTGAGAATCATTGTGTCTACATTATATTACATATAGCTTAGTGTGGAGAGATAAACAGTCATCTTTATGTAGCATATATGGATGTGCATACGTCAAGATAGAAGATGCATCCGAAGATGCAAGTAGCGTACATTGTACATTGTCGTATGTATAATGCATTTCTTGCCATAACGCCTTTTGTGCCCATACGAAATAGAGCATGTGTTCTGTATGGGGTATGTACATGTTGTACGTCAGTACTCTGATAAAATAGATACATTTTACTTTAGGCTTTGGATTATGAAAAAAGTGTATTTCAATATCAACTTGACCATCATGTCGCATCGCAACGTAATGTCGCAAATAAATGAAACCTATAGGGTTTGAAAGTTTAACAGCCCGTATAGTACGCCATAGAAGTGTCATGCAATGTTTTGACTTTGCATATTGTGCGTTCTATCTTACCTGCATTATAATTCTTTTGAAGAGGCCCTCTGTCAGTGGTGACATCATCAAGTACTCAGAGCTGATGGAGCCAGCACTTTCACCAAGTAAAGTCACTTTACTTGGATCGCCTCCAAACGCTTTTGAAGAGATGATCAAATATTAGAATGTTCTGCTTTTTACTGATGATGAACATTTCTGAGATCCCCTACTGATCTGAGGCTAGTAACTGCTGTTTTGTACGGCTAGGAAATTGTCATCGAATCGTGTTTCATGCTAATGATTACGGAAAAATATTGTATGATAGATATGTATGCAAAAAGGTACCCTTTTGCTATGACTTTCTAAATATAAAGTGATTTCCCGTGATGATGATGATGATGATGATGATGATGATGATGATGATGATAATGATGATGATGATGATGATGATGATGATGATGATGATGATGATGATGATGGTGATGGTGGTGGTAGTAGTGGTAGTGGCGGTGATGACGGTGATGAATGCCAAGCTCCCCTTTCACCAAACACCACTTCCAAAGCGCCCACCAAGAGCCAAACCAACATAGGCACTATTGCCTTTACATCAATCCAAAGTGTTAGCCGCAGTAGAAAAATCTTTGTCAACAGTATCTGTAAGCAATTTCAAATTGCAGCCATTGTCATCGTGATGCTGCCGAGCCCTCTATAAAATCTGCAAACATATTATACGTGATTAAATCGTCAGATTTCAGCTAAGTGAAAGTCTCTCTACTTTCCCTACCTTCGATGTTTTCTTGCACCCACTGTAATGCTGCGATCTGATCGTAAAATGCATAGTTGCCAGCGGCATTATCATCACCTGCGTCGGTATGAAATCAAAACACAATATTATTATAAAAGTATATTCATAAACACAAAATTAACTTCTCTGTTTTATGCAACACTTCCCTCGTTCATTTCTATACTCCCTTTCCTTTATGATGTCTGATGATCTCATTGTGCAAATTAAGTTTTCATAACACTGGTACCAACTTTGTACAAAGAGTAATCTGCGTGACTACCTTGAATTTTATTTAGAAGGTGTAATGATGTTTGGAACCAGATTCGGTCACATCATATTGCAAAACAAGGTATTACTGAATTTTTGGGTCAGTTCTGGTTTGGGCCATAGGCACAATTTTACGTATAACCATACAGGTTTCAGTTAGGTTTCATTCATTTGTTATTTTGTTAATCCTTTTTGTTCTGTTTACAATTGCAAAGTCCAAATCTTTAACATGATTGGAACTAATTTGGGATAATTGGATAGTGATCTGATGTCGGTTTAATCTGCAAATGTAAGCTCATCTATATTATTATTTACATTTTCTTAGTACCATATACTTACCTGTAGTAAAGAACCCGAAGGGACCAAGTCTATAGTTTATGCATACTACTATGACGTCACCGATGGCAGCCAAAGCTGTGCCATCGTAATGATATGTCCCAGAACCGACTATGAAGACACCTCCATGAAGAAATAACATTACAGGTAATTTCGCTGACTGTATTAAAATTAAAGACATTCAATAATGTGTTGGTTGCGTATTAACAAACAAACAGAGATACACCTATACACAGATACATATATGGATACATGATATACATAGATAAAACATAGATATACGCATACATACATACATACATACATACATACATACATACATACATACATACATACATA
>LD356012.1:0-26266 GCA_001465055.1 Ptychodera flava
GGTCAGTGGTGTAAGAAAACGGATGTTAATTTTGGCATGCATTACGCGCCATAACAGGATCACATTGGACATGGTAGACGCTTGATTACATAACTATGTATACACTCTGAGAGCTGACGTGGACTAATTCTTCATGCACGACAGTCATTGGTTCAATGCCTTCACCTATTCACGAACTCTTTTGTCAAAGCGGTGCCAATGCAACGTTGTCTGGGAAATCTATACGCGTCAAAAATCACTGTAAAAAGATCAACTGATCTATTGAAATATACATCACCTTGGGGCTTGAGTGCTCGTGCAATGTTACTCGATAAAGATGTGTGCAAACAAACGTTGCGATTTAACCTGTGTCTGCGGCTGAATTACCATAAGTTACATTCATTGTCGGGGTAATTCTCAACTATGATTAATGTAGGTCTTTAAAATAAGGGGACTTGTAATTTGGTGCTTGTGACATTTAGACGCCATGCGTTTACTGTCTGAACCACACTACGTTATTAAAGTTTTGTACCGTCGAAATATGACACTCAGTTGAGGAGCGTGGCAGCAACGGGTAAAGTGATTCCATTCATGGCAGATCGTCCATGTAGCCGACACGAACACGAAGTGTCTGTTACCGGCTACCAAAAACTATGAAAAATAGTACAGAATGAGGTACAAAACCACTATCAGTTTTAAGTTGCAGGTAGAATAACCTTGACCGCATATCATTTGCATCTCATTGTCGGCTACATGGACTGTGTGCCCCATTCTCATTGCCACTTTTGGAAGGCATGGATCACAGTAGCTTAGTAGGGAAAGTTTCCACGTTGGCACTTATCGTTTCTTGAGTTCGAACTTGCTACAAACCGGACGTCCGCACAACAGAACTAGAAAACGAGCCTAGATTGATGCCGCGGAGATATACGCACTCTGCAGTTTACAGAAAGAATAAGACAATGCTGGACGGCATGTTGCTGTGTGTTTAAGTATGTTCCAGAATCCGGAAGTTATGGAAGTAGCAGGCACACACACATCACTCATGATATGCATGCTGCACTGAAGCCTAGGTCTCGGTGGAGTGAAATCATTCTTACCTTTCGCGCTGCTGCCATTCTTTTGCCTGATATTCCTCTTCCTCGACTTACTCGACTCCATATTGTTCTATGGATTGATGCGCGCACAGTGATGTGTACGTGTTGTGTTGGGCGTTCCGATCAAGAAAGTGTCTGACCCAGCTGGCTAGGCTGCTTCTAAGTCGAGCTAGGTTCAGGTACTGCGCTTATGATCTGGAAGTAGACAAGCTTGCTGGCTCCTTGGTCCTACATGGCGACCTCAAGAGGTTGTAATGATGTGTGATAAAACGAGAAAAAGAAAGATTTTAAGTGTAGCGGTAGGAGGGCGCACTAAGTATGCAGAAGCTGTTATAAAAGAAAATTTTATCTTCGTTATTTTTTTTTTAACCAAACCGGTACAAGTTCCGCATTCAGCAGTTCCTAAGGGAGCCCGGCCGTTGTAAATCTACATAAATTTAACATGAACGACGATTTACGAATTATCACGGAATTCCAGTGGCTTATTAACTAGCTCCATATATGGCGCAAAGGATTCCCCAATAATGTATACATACGCGAAACACTAAACTTGCTAAATATAATATTTTGGCCTTAATTTTCCAAAGAAATAATTTTGGGGTCAACACATTATCATGATATTCATTTTAGATTTTTGCGATTCACTCCAAACTTTCTGTATCACATAATAAGTTAATTCAGAGGAACTACATTTTTTCAAGCGTAGGGAAATCCTTTGAAATAGTAGACAACACTGCATCTGGTATAAACATTGTTGTCCCTGCCTGACGGATTGAACCACTATCAGTGCTCAGAAATCTAACGGCGATTTCAAGTGAAGTTCGGAGAAATCCACTACGTGATCTCGATCAGGATGGGGTGCTGTACGGCAAGATGCACCCTCATAACAATATGTGCCCTCCAGTTGGTAAGTTCTGTGAAAATTGTGCAGTTTCGTGAAAATTATAGTTCTCACCATTCATTTGTGTAACACTGACTAGTAACTGATCGACATCAACCGCACGGGTTAGATTGTGTACCGTTTGCTGATTACCGACTGAACTAAAATTGAAACTGTGAAACACTCATACGTTTCACCCCAATTCCTTGTAAGCATATTTGGAAGAAGCCAACATAGCATAGTTTTTGTTATCAGATAGGAACACGGACTGGGATTTGAAAAGACGGTTTTAGTTTTCAACCCCTATGTACTCGTGTTTATTGTGTCTTCATAGAGCTCTGTGTAAAGTATGTTTACGTTTGACATATCACGCAAAATCGAAGCGAACTCCAACCGATATGTCCATGACATTAATGATTTTACTTGTCGCCGGTGATTACAACATTTGCAAATGCCACGTTCTTACCTCTTTTGCGACACTTTCCTTTCGTAAACGCCCATTTTTCTAATATTCATTCCGTTTATAAATTGTACTGGTGTAGTTTTGTGTTTCATCCACTCGTACATCGGTCAAATATGCTACCTGCATGTCGGCCACTTTTATAAGCTATAAACTTTTTCATGGCATTGGGCGGGAAGCTGATATGAGTATTGAAGTTTTCAATCCAAGACTACATACCCGTATTGACTTTTTGACACATAATGGATGTAGTAACAATAAAGTGCCGTTGGTTGGAAGTTCTAAAATGAATTTAATAGCCTTAATATACCTTCATAAAAGTTGAGTCAAACTTCTACCTTGAGGCACTGTTCAAATGTAATGGAAGGGGTAAAGTCATTATCTTCTGTGGTTCGAGGTTGCTTTATTGAATTCACTGGATGCCCAAAAGTTTGGAACAAATCGTATTAACTGTATAATTGGACGCTTTGCCCTTAGGTAATAATAATTGTCAAAGTAACAAAAATTATGTTAATAATTTATTTGTTGTCCATCAAATTATATTATTTCTGTTACTGTGTAGATAGTTTACATATACCTTCACATTTCTTCCGTTATATCAGTTATGAAGACACAGTACATATAAAACCTTCCAAATAGATGTTGAGAGTAAATCACAAAAAATTCCACCGTTTTATCTTGTCAGTGATTTTACTATATCAACTGTTACATAAAACTTACAGTATTATGTACAGTTGTCAACCATTACTAGAGAGCTGTCTCTTATTTGTGTAAATGCTGTTTACATGTACTTGAAAGAAAAAGCAAGTTGTTACATATAACTGTAAATCTTTTTGAACTGTGAAAATTCGGGAAAGTTTAGCCATAAATAAACTTCAGTGTAACCATTACACACAGGGTTTTGGCGGTGTGGGTGATCAGTGCAACCACGCCTGTTGAGATGAAAAGGTACCATACTCTTTTACAAATGTAAGGTATGATTTGTCACCTGTGAACAATGTTTGAATCAGTGGTACCATCAGAGTCGACTCCCTCCACAGGGACCATAGTACCATCAATAGTACAAATCAGACCGAATTCCTGTTACTAACAGCCTGTTTAATTTGTTTTTGGTTCTTCATCTTTGTTGATAGTACACTTGGAATTTGTGAATAATGTTCTTCACTTCTAAGATTTATTTACAACATGAATCAAGAAGTCAAAAGTTCCCAGTATTTTGAAATCAATCACTTCCGGAAGCCCTTAACTCCTGTGGAACGCAAGTACTTCCTGAATGAGCCATATCAGGTCATAGAGACAGTAGCCTCTACATGTACCTCTGTGATTGTATTGTTGTACATGTAGATATTAACCGACTGTGATCAACATTTACACTCTAAGTTACAAAAGTCTTGTCTTGAAGTGTGCCAAACATATCAGTTGTATAGATGCAAGGCTAAACCGTAGTTCATTACTAGACTACGGTATGGTCCAAGTGTTCACTAGGTTGGCTGGACCTACATCAAAGAAAGTGGGTTGAAAGTCATAAATGATTTACCATCTTTGACCTGGTGCACTGTTGAACCCAAACACCAGTAGCCCTGTTTCTATGTTCTGTAGTGTGCAAGATATTCTACCATTTTATTGTGATTTTGCTCTATCAGACTGTTTCTTGGTCAGAGGAAAACCAAACATGCAGACTTTGTTTTATTGACGAATAAATAAGTCAATAAGTCATTGGCTCTGTTGGGACGTTGGACTATTAACCACTGATTTACACTGTAGTAAACTAATTGAAATGGACACAGTCAGACAAATTACAAAATTAGAGTGAAAATGCATCAACCTGTGATAGCTTAGTATTTTTAACTTTATCTGTACTCAGAGTTCAACAAATTTTTATTGTGAAGATGAAAACTGTGAAACAGTGGCTGTATTGGGAAATTGCAGATCATGCATCAATAAGTACCCTGTCATAGTGCATAGTCCTTCACTCAAAGGATTTGTTCTGGTAGACTTTAATTTGCTAAAAGTAAACTCTGATCTCAAAAACCTAATACAGAAAAATTTTACCATTGTTATTTTACATCCATGATTAGGTTCTCAGAGTAATTTTATTTTGAATTCAGGCATTGATGAATTAAGAGACTAAGTTAAAATATTACAATACAGCCTATAATAGAAAACCAATATGACAGTCTGTAGTGATCATTGTTTTTTGTCTCGGTGAGTGTGAAATACTTGTACATGTAGGCTGTGTTGATTTTTCACTGGGATGGGAACAGGTGGAATATAATACGTAACAACACCTAAGGTCATCCAGACACTGAATGTAGGAATTGTCAGTGGCCAGTCAGGTTGGCTATGTTGACATCAGTTGGTTTACCCAGATCATTTCTCATAGGTTTCACCTAGTATTGTGTGTTTTTGATGTCAAATTAACCTTGACCTTTGTCAGTTTGTCAGATCCCTGTAACACTTTATCACTGCATTCATGTGAAAGAAAGTCTTGAGTTTCTGGAATTTCATTAACAAGACAATGATTCAACATGTCACAGTGTTGACATACGTGTGTAGTACATGGTAGATGTATATGGAAAAATCACAGCTCAGTGCAAATGTGAAAACTAGCGATGTAGTACTTCCCAAAGACAAAAGACAGAACAATTCACTCATTCCAACCAAATGTCAAATTAAGCTATCATAGCATGATGAAGAAGAGTGTAGTTTTACCACCATAGTCCATGTGTATACCAGAGTATGTCAATATATCAGTCATTTTGGGTCAGTGATTTCCAATTGAAGCTGCATTACCTTTCACATGTATACTGTTTCTGGTTGTACACTGCAGTGACACTACATTTGAAACGTTCATCAGTATTGTTGGTGTGTTCATTACAGAAAACATTGATTAATTAAGGTTTTCTCAAAAATTTACAAGATGATGAAGAGAATTCAGGTCGGCTTTCTCTAACATGCTTTCTTGATCTACGTAGAATACAGCGCATGTACATGTATGATCTAGTATGTTGAATTGTTTAATGAACCTGGTATCAATCAGAAGTTTAATTTTTGTAGTTTTTATCCATTCATTTCATTGACATTAACATTCAGATGTATAGCAATCTGAAATGAAAGATCTGCACAAATCAGACAGGTGTTCTGATCATGATATTATGGGTATGATATATGTACATGACAAGTGTTGCTTCCATGTGCTTTGAAGAGTGATTTGTCTGTAGTTTTGAATGGCAGCCATGTTGGTGATAATTTGATGTTGAAAAGTAACTCCTACAATTAGCATATTTCAGAGTTTGTCAGTGGTATCATTATCACCTCAATTTAAAGTGTTTTGGTCTTGCTACACATTTTCACAGTGTGTCCCATTAAACAATGTACAATGTGTGAAAGGATATACAAACTGAGTTAAATTCAGTTTGTAGCGTGTACATTGTATAAAGTGACACTGATATCCATAAAGATCATGGCATATATCGGTGTATTCATTGTATCTATGCTAGGTACTGGTTGCTCTATTGTATATGAGACAAAACTGTGAAAATATCATACACATGTTGTGTAACTGTCAAGCTAAAATATGGCATTCTAGATTTATTTTAGAGTTATTAATGTTGGATCCCCCTTTGGACATTGAGTACATTTGTGTGCTCTGTTAGTTAAATTAATGCACCATTTGTGGAAGAAATTTTACTTATTTCATTACATCTATCTGGTATCTGGTTGACAAGGACATTTCTATAAATTCCTTAATTGACTCAGAGTTAAGTCTCATCAGAGGAGCACACTGTAATTTAGCTGCGCATTTTTATTGCTATACTCACAAGTACAGAAGAATGTTAAAGTTTTTAGGGATCCCTTCATAATATTAATATATTGCACAGTTGTGTTGTTATACCGCTGTACAAAGGGGAAATATATCTTCTACTTGTATAACTATAACCTTTTGAACCCTCAGAAGAACTAACAAAAGATTGACCCCATTTGCCAATGATCAAACTTTGCCTAAACCAGGCTAAACATTGATCCATACCAGCTTCATGATCTGTTGCCAGGCCCTGACCATCAATGATCGAGTGTACTGGTAGTCTATCAGAACTGCACAGACAACACAACAAACGGCTGCGTTTGTTTAAAGTGAGGGCCAAAGATCAGAGTCAATTACAGAATGCAATGGAACACTTGAAACAGCTGTAGTTCAATCTCACAGAGTTCAGTACTTAAAATATCAGTTGTCTGTGAAAAATAACAAACATGGCATATAGCTATAATCAAATCATTCTAGTCTTTCAGGAATTGACAAAACATTCACCTCACAGAGGTAGGTCATTTTGTGCATCCCTGTAGTTGCTATAAATTCCACCATCACTTTCCTCTCAGAGAAGTTCTCTAGTCACCATCAGAATCCCACATTGTGACTGGCAAGACTTAATGTGGACAAAAACAGAAATTTGACATTTACATTCTGAATGGAATATTCCTAGCCAATATTTTCAACCAAATATTACTTATTTACTACTTTCCTAATCAATACACTCAATACACTATTTAAGGATGATTGATAATATTAAAAAAATCATGCAAAATACAATGTAGGTGTTCACTTTCCCAGTCTCAACATATTGTAATGATCATTGCACCATATAAGAAACTAGTTCTACTAATAAAACCCATACAACAAGAAGTTACATGACCCAGACTTTCTCACAGCCGCTCACTGGCTACACACTGGTATGGTCTTGTTCAGCACAAGCCAGACAAGCAGGCTCAGCAAGCTGGCGTAGCCAGCGAGACTGCATCAGCCTCAGTGTGTAGCCAGCATAGGGCTGTCAGAGAGTCTGATGTAGACCCACCCTGCAATTTAATAGCAAGATACATAACAATAATCATAATAGTGGTAGGTTACAACACCTTTGACATTTCAACCTTTATTAGAATCACTTCCAGTCTTGTTTGAACTCATAAAAAGTTTACAGTCGGGGAGGCCGACCACACACTGGTATTCAACTTCCTGCTTATGAAAATTACATATTCAACACTAAGTCGTATACAGGGACATGTCTGTAAAATGAGTTATATATGTAAGCATGTAGAATACAATTGTTGTTTTAAAAAACTGAAGAGTAGAATAAAACAGTTGGCTATCTTCAAGTGTTTTATTGGAATGTAAATATGTAACTTTGCCATTGTTGGTGTTTACACTGTCAGGAACATGTATTAGTAGCATCAATTATCCATAGCTACAATGCCTTCATAATTTTGTGAAAAAAATCAAGCACATTTTATGTTTATTCTACTGCCAAATTATGTTGTATAATTACGAAGTATTTGTTTTGTAAACATACTGTGTTGAACTTGTGTTCACACAATATTGAACTTTGAGAAATGAATCACTTCTAGGACAGACTAAAATTTGATAGTTCTAGTGACTTTGAACATCATACTCATGTAGTGTACACTGTACAGGCTGGGTTGATTAGGGTCTATGGCTGTACTGGTACATGTATTTGTCAAACAGATCCAAAATAATAGAAATTCATCAAAATTAAACTAGCAAAGCTTTTGATCAGATTATTTTATATAATAATGATGAAATCTTTAGACCATACTGATCAGTTTAACCACCAGTTCACAACTCAATTCTATGGAATTCAAATCTGCCACAGTGCCAGACAAAATACAACGGAATTTTACATGTAACCATTGCCTCAGGATATGTTAAACAGGCTTCCATTATTATACATGTCAATTAGTCAATGAGGTGTAAACAAAATTCCAGAGATCTGATGTTATCCAAATATAACAGTGTACATGTTCTGAAAAACTATGCAATAATGAGTTGATATATACACACAAGTACTTTGAGGTGATAAGTAGTGTTAGATTATTAGTTGTATTATATCATAAACAACATTGAAATCTTCTCATCAGACATGATTGACATTCAAACATAAAATATTTGACTATACTGTGATGTGGTGTAAGGGGAAAGTCTTTGAACATGTACACATATACCTACCAGATACATCATTGATTTGGTTGGCTCAATGACCTCCATGAAAGATCAGTTGTGTATTGTTATTATTGTCAAGCACATGATATTACCAGAACACATTGGAAATGTCCCACATGCAGCATATGCTCTGTACTTATTTCCATCGCTGGTATTTTCAGTCACAGTTGTAGAAAAGAGTATGAAGAAACTAAAAGTTAGTACTTCTGTTTACATTGATAATTTTATCACATTGCATACTAATCACTGGTATCCAGTAGACTCTGTTCACCAATGTAGGAATATTTTGTGTAATACTTGAGAACAAAGCAGTAATTTTCTCCAAATGGTACAGTATGGTATGTTATGTTTGTATTGCATAGTGCAAAAATCAACATTTCTGTTACTAAGCACTCCACACATAGCATTTCAACAAAGTAGTTTGTATACAGTACATGTACATAGCAAAGCTGCTTGACCTACTGCCCTACTGGACTGCCCCTCTAGTCCATTTGGTCAGCTCATGGCTATTTATACCTGTATGTCTTGATTTAGATCTTTGTCACAAAGAGTTCTCTCCCATTCTGAATGCATTGTCCATTGTTCAAAGTGATAAAACAACAACAAAAATACTAACATTTCAGTCAGTGGTCCCTTTTACAAATGGTAATTCTTAGGTTTTATACACAGTCTGCTTAAGAAATGGATTGCTCTGTCAAAACATCATTAGATATTTTCACTTACTCATCACAGAAAAATGTGTTATGAAACATGTTGTCTCTATTACTGTACACAAGTATACAATGAAGATACATTATCGTGTACATATACGATGTTCAAATTTATGCATGTATATTTACAACATTACACCAGACAGTTTAAGACAAGACAATGGGCGGTGTTGAAGGGGCGGGGCACCTGATGATAAAAAACTAGAGTTTTCTTAGGGGTCCTGCAGTCACTTTTGAAGCAGCTGAACCCCTTAGGATTATGTTGAATTGGACAATTGTTCAGTTTGGGCCCAGTCATCTGTAAGTCTTGCCCAAGGGGCAAAGTTCATCTGGTATAATGAAAGTTCATGTAATGTTGATAGGCTAGTTAAATTGGTTCATAATGAAGGAAATTAAGGGGGTGCTGCACCCAACACACCATATTTTGCTCAAAAATCACTTTTTTCAAAATATTTATTCAATTTTAATAAATTTGTTAACCCAAGATTGAAAGTTGCCTGATAAAGAAGTGTTAATTATGCAAATGTATGCAAATCACCAAATTTCCTGGCTTCTTTTTCCTCCAAATTTTGAAACTTCCAAAGAATTTAACTCCGCTCTGGCAGGGTCAAATTTTCTGAAATTTTCACATTATATTCTTTAATATAAATGCCATGTAACAAAACAACTATTTTGTTTGGCAATAAAGTTCTTTCAGTTTGAATAAGAGGCATTTTAAATTTGCTTATCATGATTTTAATAAATTTTTTTGACTGTCAGTCTTTAAACCCTTGCCATTTTATTATGAGGATAGATAATGCCAAATAAAATAGTCCTTTTTTTCTACATATACTCTTCTTTCAAGTGCAATATTACATTTCAGTAAATAACATCAATTTTTTACTTAAAATAAATTTTATCATTTATACCAAAATTGAGGGATTTTTACCCCAAATAGACACCCACGTCATCCTTTTAGTAAACTACTGATACCGTATTAAACTTTGGAGTCTATGCTTTTTTAAAATATATAGTATGAGGGGGTTTCCTTGTCATCTTTGATGAGAAATATTGCTTTGAAAAAAACTGTGTTGGCAACATGCAGCTCCACCTTAATTAACCTGTAGTTGTATCATAGGTTCAGGATCACAATCACCTGTTCCATTGTCAATGTGTTTTGCCAATGAAGAGATTGTAACCGGCTTGAACAGAATAGGTTGGCATTTGTGACTCATTCACAATGCTGAAAGTTCAAAATTATTATCAATAATCAGTGGAGTTCTGTAGCTTCATACAATACGGTACATAAACTGGAGGAAAATTACACGGACCATAATGATGTCATCAGAAAGATTGCTTTTCTGTTGATAGATACATGTAGAGTGTACATGTACCGGTATCTGCCTTATAGATGTGTCAGTGTACCTGTATTTGCATCATAGATGTGTCAGTGTACCTGTATTTGCATCATAGATGTGTCAGTGTACCTGTATTTGCATCATAGATGTGTCAGTGTACCTGTATCTGCATCACAGATGTGTCAGTGTACCTGTATTTGCATCATAGATGTGTCAGTGTACCTGTATCTTTATAGACCAAAGTGTTGATAAGGCACATACATGTATGTCAAGTACTTTGTTGTATAGCAATGGTGTCAAATCATTAATTCCACCCATCAAGTTTTCCATTTATAATTTCAGCATTAGGAAATAAATATTGCTATATATTCTACCAGGAACAAAATTCCAATTGTTCACCAATTACCAACATTCATGAATTTCATATGTGGGCTTTCCTTGAACTCCATGATTGTTCCTCAGGCTGAGAAGAAATATTTTACTAAAACTGTAGTGTAATGATGATTTTAGAGGTTTTTCACTTCAAATATTAATACATAAATTATTGCATCCATTTGTCTACCACTTGTTGATTCCAGTATGTAATGAATCATTTCTACACAAATACAAAAAATTCAATCAACAAAAACCTAAGAGCATACATGTATATTGAAGCAAAAGATATGTTCATGTAGGACATGTACATGTTGACAACTAACAATGGTAAGAGATTACCATAAAGGAATCATTATTGTCAGAATGATTTGTTACTGTGATACATGTATCCATGTGAATTCCAGACTTTATTCACAAATACTTTCATAGAGACTGTTGATGTACATTTGTAGCTGTTACGTATTACATACAGTATCTTCTATATTTTAACATCACAATATCTATTGACTTAGAATCCCTATGGTGTCATGCCCAAACGTGATCAGTTCAATGTATTCAACCATGGTTACATGTATGACTGGATATTTTTGGCTTTAAAGAGAGTAACAGCAATAAATATGCACATATTAATATCTGAATTATCTGAATCATAACATCTGTTTGTCATACATGACTCTCTCTCTCTCTCTCTCTCTCTCTCTCTCTCTCTCTCTCTCTCTCTGTATATTAAATATATGGTATCGTGTAATCCAATTTACCTGTACATGTAATTGAAGAGATAATGACTTAGTCATACAAATCATTTCCCCAAATCCTTGAAATTTGACCAAGTCTGACTACGCTTACTTACTTACATGTATTATACTTACATGTATACAATTTCAAATCAAAATGACAAAAACTTACATCAAGACAATTGGCACAGAGGAAAATTGTATGTGCTGACCATGAGATGTGTACATGTTGTGAAGGGTGTATCATACATGTACAAAATGTAGGTAGTCTTGTACACTGTACTCATGGTCAAGTATAAGAGATTTTTGCAAGGGTCAATATACCATAATGTATTTGGTGTGCTTTGTATGTTCTATGTTGCTAGCAAATGACAAGTTATACGATATATCCAGTAATGTCAGCTATCCTGAAAACATAAAGGTAATGAGTACAGTTTGCTGAAAATGCTGTATATTATCTCCTTCAAGTCAATCTAATCTTCTGCCTCTTTCCCTATAAAAAGGAAAATGTTTCCATGGAAACAGAGAAGATCAGCTATCTTCCTAGTAAGTCAATTCTGGCATGTGAATCGTTAATGTGTTTTTATGGAAGGACTTGAATTAATTGTGTAATGGCTGTAAAGTAATATTGGAAGGTAAACAATTTGATAAATTGAAAGTGAGTGTGAAAAAATTGCTTAATAAACTGTAGATACAAAGATGTATCACTTTCAGTGATCCAAATTGAAATTAAGAAATTTATATAATGTGATAATATTTCATTCCATCATTGGCAATAAAGACTTTCCAAAAACCATGTAAATGTATGATCAATGAATCAAAGAAAACTTGATTTTAAACAAGTGAAATTGTGGTGAAACTTGTCAAAGTTGCTAGCCAACAGTGTAGCATCACAGTGTTACCTCAGTATAATGCAGTCCAAGCAGCTACAGTCAGTCAGGGCTTCACTAATACAGCCAGTCATCAGTTTGTGTTTTACAGTAACAGAGATTATAGTGCTTTAGTATATCACCCTGTCGGGGCCACCATTACTGTAAATTAAATTTGATGAAGCCAAGCTGCAATCATTGGAATTTGATTCCTTTTACTTAGTTTCAGTTTGAGATTATCGTCTGATTTGGTAGGAAGAAATCAAAACACATGTATTGCCCATGGGCTTGCCTGGTGATGGTTATACGGTTACCTATTTGTATGGCTGAGTATATGGTGTAATTTGGACAATCAAATTGTGTTGTGCAATATCAAATGGCAATAGGAGTCTATTTTAGTGGAAGATTAATTCATGGACTCTTGCCACCGTTCAATGCTTTACATGTATGTAGTGAGATTTAATGATTTTCTATTTTACAGGGTTCTGCAGGGCATTCCATGTTTTCATAGGCATGTGTTCCTGTTCATATGTGTTCATAGGAATCTTATGTACTAAGTTTCTGAAAATCAATGTTACAATGAATAAAAAGTTTTTCACAAGGAGAACTCAGAATGAAACTCAGAATGAAATATTAAGATGTGAAAAACCAGCTGAGAATATCTTTGGTCAAAGGAAATGATTTGGAGAAGTTGCAGCATATTAACATTTATACACACTCATGTACATGTATTTGTACAGTGAGCACATATATGTGTATTCTAATGCAGTAAATGTATGTATGTACTATAGGAACACTTGTGTACCATACAGGTCATGAACTTTTGGTAATTCCAATCTACAAATAAAATATTTTTCATGGTAGTCAAGAATATCATTGACATCGTGTGTAAAATATAGCATATTCATCATCCACATACATTTATGTACAATATTAAATAGCAGACAAGAAGTGCCACATATTTTCTGATAAAACAAGTCAGATTTCTCCAATAAGAAATGAGTTAACAAATGTGATATCAACAGGAGGAATGACCCATGGCATGTCACATAGACAGAGTAGCTGCTACACTGTATGACTGACTACTACCTACACTGATATACAATGATTTGCCCTTTTCCTGATCATCAAATATTCACAATCCACATTTTAGAAGATATTGACATTCAGTCATGAATATATAATGTATATTATCAGCATTAAGGGAAAGTTATCAATGATGGATAAGTTAATTTGCTAGATTTGTTAATGGATAATCAGACTAGCCAATTTCCCAAAATGATCTTCCCTAAGCTGCCTTCCACACTCCACCAGAAATGATGATCTGCATTGAACAGCAAACAAAGGTTTAGAAAAGAGAAAGTATAGTAACCAAAATGTATGTACCATACTCACTGATATACTGTGTAGCATATAATATCACTTTATTGACATTGATTTGGCATATACATACATCAGGACATGATATCATTTGCCTTCTTCCATTGTCCAATTTCCAAAGTTGATATCTATTGTGATAAAGATTAAATTTGAAATCCGTAATATTTTGTTATAATAAAATTTTATATTTCTTACATAATTATGCATGTAACAGATTTAAACGAACAGTATCGTATTGGAATTATTCTACTCTGTGTCTAGTAAAAAGACAAATTTCTCTGTAATTGTATACAGTAATGTTTGAGGAGACGTTCAGCTTTAGCCTCATGTTGACCTTTGTTTGCAGAAATTACTTCATTACATCGTTATGATAATGTAATTACAGTAAGTACCATCATCTGAGTATTTAAATCAATTAATTGTATGTCACATTTATTAGTGCAGTCTTCAATCTTACATGTGACATACTAATTAGTTTTATGTCTCAAAGTATTGGTGATACATGTTTTTAATATGTTTTTGTAAACACCATTTGTATCTGCGTCACTCTGGAATTTTATTCTCGTTAATCATGAACCTATTTCCATGTAAATTATCAAGATAAATTGTGTTGTAAAATTGCATAAATTATAATGATAGTCATTATTGAATTCTACAATATTACGTGAAGGGTAATTTGTCTTTGTAAATATTGCAGTTTGGTTTTTGTTTGAAAACTGAGTGACTGCAGTGTCTACCAGGTACAGTATATGTATCCACATACAGGTTCTATCACATGCCAAGAACATATGCAGTATAATATTGCCTGGATGCACATAATATAATGATAAGAGTGCGTCAAGATAACATCAAGCATTAGTCCAAACATCTTGCACATTACAAATTCTACTAAGGGATTCCAGATCTTTGATAAGCTGAGTTTCATCCGCTACATAAATTATGCAGATCAAATATTCATAGTGCAAATTTTGTCATGACTGGCAGATCTGCCGATATATCAAAACTTGGAAGTTACATAGCAATAAAATTCTGCCGGAATAGTACTTGGTTATACTTCCCCTGTAGTAATGATGGAAAGTAGTGAAAATATTAAATGGAATAAATATGGTCGTTCAAAAGACAAATTAATGAAAAAAATTTGCTTTGATGTGAATCTGAAAGTTTCGGCTGCATAATGATGTCATTGTCATTTAGAATATCACTTGATCATAGCTGATAAACATTATTCCAATATTGACAGTATATTCAGGTACGCACTATTGTGGTTTGTCTTCATAAGTACACCTACATTGAATATAATTTAGTAACAAAGACTTCACAGTACTTGCAGTGTTATTACAGCTTTCACCAATCATTTTAATTACGGTGTGCTTTCTAACCTTGACCTGGATTACTTGAAAGAAATCTGCATTAGGAGACTGCATATCCTGCTAAGTTGATGGAAATTGCATTGATTTTCAGGGTGCCAAGGAGCTAGCATTCAGACTCTGATATCTTGTCCAGTCAATGAAATGCAGTGTTTGTAATATCTATCGGTATGACCAGCCATATGCATACATGTATAGGTTGCTTTTTAAGGACTTAACAGTCAAGTTGAATACAGGTACATTACTTTCATTCATGTGAAACATAGCAAATTGGAGAAAATATGTTTGGGCTCTGTTCCACCCATCACTGACTTGACAGGATGGTGGGTTACAATAGCAGGCAGGAAACATGTGTGGTCAAATCTCACTATTTTGAATATTTTAGTGTTTGAGTAGCAGATAAGGGGAAAAGATACCTGTAGTCAAGTAAAATATGGTGATAATAATAATCATCAGGATTATCATCATCATCATCGTACAAGTTTATTGATGGCACAAATACAGCCATCTGATTGGTCCAGACATGGAAAGAACCATTCACAATGTAGCACAGTTGGAATACATGCGAGCTCAACTAGGGAAAATTCCTTTTCTGACGTTTCACGCTGCAATTTTGATATACAGTACTGGCATGATAGCAATAAACCACATCAGCAACAGGTGTGTACGGCTCCAACTAGTTTACTCCAAATGTACACTTGCTCAAAATGTCATGATACTTTACTTTACCCATTGCTAGGGTGGTTTGTTGCATGGTAAGAAGGCAGACTGAATATACCTGGTTACCATGGTTACAAGCACACTTTCAGTAACATGATATATGCACTGCAAAGACTCTATATGATAACATTATCCTGGACATAAAGACATTAACCTGTTGTCTAGGCGTAGCATTTTGTGGCTGGAGCGCAATAACCATGATGCATAGGCTCATGCACACATTCACATGTAGTGTGTTGGCTGAGTCTGAGATTTTGTTGATTAAAATTTGACTGAAAAGTAATGGCAATAAACTGTATGGAAGTGACTGTGTTCAGTCTTAAATTGTCAACTGCTCTGTACAAGTATGAAAAATCATTTTTACATTATATTTATATACATAGTTGTATTGATCTTCCAAGTGTGTTTTTAAAGTTATATTTGCTTTGATTCACATACAGAGCAGATCAGCAAGTTTTATTAATTACATTGGACGCATATATAGTTTCAGCGTGATTGATTAACATTTGTATGGACTATTCTTAGGCTATTATTGAGTAGATTTCAAAACAGCTGCAATAGTGCACTGCTAATACTTGATTGTAGGAAGTTACATTACTCTATATCATATTTAATTAACCATGTTATTAAAAGTATTCGTTAGCATTAGAGTGTACCACTTTCAGTTTGTTGAAATCAGTGAGTTTCAATTTATGTATTGGATATTTGTAAAATTGAAAAATCTTAGGTTGATAAATAATTTATCTGCTAAATGAAAGGTTTAGATGTCAAGGTGAGAAACTGCATTTTGGACACAGGTCTGTCATATTTTCAAGGCAACCTTTTATGCACTACATGAATATTGTACAGGTTTGATAAAATCTCAGCTGTGTGTCAAGGATTTCATAATGTTCACCTGAACATCTGTGACGCACGGCGAGCTTTGCAACATGCTCTGCCCTAGAGGTCAAACTGTGTACCAATTATAGAGTGGATCAGACGGTACTATCACTGTTTTCATTGCATTGGAGCAGGGGGAAAACCTTCAACTTATGAACTGTTCAGGCTTCCCAACTGTCGTGCCAAATTACGTTTTGTAGTGCCTCAAGTATATCTCATAGGAAACAGCAAATATGTAACTTACAACCATGAAAAATGCACAAATTCACAGTAGACTGTTGCACATTTACATTTAGCTGTTATAGAGTGGTATGCTGATCTATGTCCCTTCTGAAAGAGTAATTAAGTTTTATTCACAGAGAAACTATTTGTAATTTGATGACTGGTCTCAACTACTGTTAGGGTTAGTTTATACATAGACCCTCATTTTTCTTGAGGGTCTATGGTTTGTATCATCATCCAGTGGTACATGTACATGTAACTGTTATCAGTTCCATATTTCTAGACAATTCTCTTCCGCTTCAACTTCCGTCCATAAAATTAAAATATTTGTAGAAGATTACAGTGAAAAGTGAATTTCAGTTTATTTCTTTGCAAGTGTAACATGCCTATACATTTCAAGGCATTCCTTGGGGGAAGCCTTCGTTTGTACTCCAAGACAACATTTCACACCTGTAGCACAACCTTTCTGTCCATACTCATGAATATGTCCATACTCATGAATATACCAGATTTTATGTCCTATGTAGACAGCATTTTGTCCCGTTCTTGATTTTTGGAACATCATGATCTGAAACAAAAAAAGACATTGTGAAAAACTATCATACTATACATTAACCCTTTTCCTGCCGAGCGCCCTTGTCCATTATTTTGCCAAGTCAGTAGAAAACCGCCCCATAATATGTGCCTGTAAAAGATTGGCTCTCCTGCATGTTATCCTGCCAGGCATTTTGGCAGAAATCGCCCATTTTCAGGGTTGTTTTAGCCGTACTTATACGTGTTAGACTTCGATAATTTCTACATGCCCGTAGACAGGGGAAGGAGCTCAAGGGTTACTGCAGAAAAAAATTGAGGTCACCGGCTTTGTTTGCCCCTGGGAGTGCGTCATTTTATTGCCGTTTCATGTTTATTTTTTCGGAAATAAACTCCTTCAGTATTACGCATGTCCGCTAGGCACAAACATCACCTCACTCGTCTGTTAGTCAGAGACCCTGAGGGTCGTGCTAGGGGTGCAGCAGCACCGGCAAACCTGTCCTGTTTCCCCAGGGTAGGGTCAATCGAATACGTACCTTCAACGACTTGGCAGTGTTGCGCAAAAACTACGTTTTTGCCGTTGTATTAACGACGTGGCTGAGCCATTGAAGCACAGCTCCACGTAGTTTAGCCAGCTCAGATGGGAGTTGGTTTACGAGTGTTACCGTTCATTACTGACTTAATCGAGTGGTCCTCAGTCAGGTACGGGTTTGTACCGACATGGCTTGGGCTGCAGCTAACCAGTGATAACCAGTCACTACACCCAAGTCTTCAGTTCACTTTTGCGATGCACGGTTGCAACGCAATATGCTTCCATTGTTCTAGCCATCGACGTGTCCACATGCCTGGCAGCCATATTGTACTGCTAGCTGGTTTGCATAACAAAAGCAGTCCCTGCTAAATGCAGGCGGTATCCCCGTAGCAGACTACACATTGACCTTATTGACCTTATGAATTCTCTGTACGCAAACAGCGTACGTAGTTACCAATGCGTCGGCAAGAGGATACGTTTGCCTGCAAACCAGAGCCAATACTTCGGACGATGGAATAAATAAAAAATCCAAAGCTACATCCATTGAATGGCACGGCCAAGGCGGTGAAGGACGTTGCCTGGCTTTAACTTGCAGAGCTGAAGCCCAGCTTAGTACGTCGGACACCAGTTTGTAATGGTATTTCGAGGGGAAAAGGCGTTCCTTGTCAGAAAACCTGTCCTCGGATGACCCCTAAACGCACAGGGGATTGCAAAACGTAGTGCCGTCGACTTGGCAGGAAAGGGGGTACCCAAAAAGGGCCCGATTTCCACCGGGTTGGGAGAATAACGGTCACCAGTACTTAGATTCTGGCTACACCGAATTTCAAGCGGATTTTCACCGACTTGGCAGGAAAAGGGTTAATGCATGCTTATTTGGTTCCATAGTAACAGCAGAGTCATATGATATTATCGATTCTTTGTAAGTCCAGTGTGTGTAGACTTTGATCATTAGAGTAATATAGATCACGTCTCTAGAGCTATTAGCAATAGGACTACCTTTGTAGATTTCAGGGTAAAGACTAAATGTCAAACTGGTACTGTCATATGATATCTTTATTGTGTTTAATAACATACTTCAAGCACCAAGGAATTTCATGACCTAGCCACTTGCTACACAGAGTGCATGTCACCTTAATATCTGTCAATATTTGATGTAAATTGCATTTGTTATTATCTCACTCAGAGCCAGTTTACTTGTGTATCTAGCAAAAATTTACACGATTCTTTTTGGCATTGGTGGTATTTAGTAGTCAGTGACAGTACACACATACAGACCAGTTATTGTATCTCTGTAATTACTCTGCTCTGAAATTGGTTGAAAAGTAGCCACATTGTACTGTCCTTTGTTTTTCAAAGCACTCTATGTTTCAATGGCCTTTAAATCACATTGTAAAAATGAAGGTACATTTGTGAGTCATTCTGTCTTATTCTGGATAAGTGTGTATAATAATAACCTAAATTAAATTTTAGTATATGGAAATGTTTGAAATGGCTATCCAGGATAATTTGAGCAACTTTGGCAGCATCACACAGCATATTTCCAAGACAAGGAGGAAAAAGCTGAGACAAAGACTAGACCAGTGAATACAATATGCCAGCTCATTTCAGATCAGTAATTGTGATCCTTTTACTAATGGTATATGCAAACTGCAAATCAGGAATTTGTTGTTTTGAAAGACATCCTTTTCAGCTAACCCTGAGAAGTACATGCTGTACAAATAGATATATACTTTTACTATGTGTGTCACCATTGAAACTGATAGCTGCTGTAAAGATATAAACATACTACATAGTAAATTAGTTTACAGACATCTTGCTGCGTCACCTGCTGTTTTAGTCTGTCTGATGTTGGCGCAAAGTTGTAAAAGTTGACCACTAAAAGGGTAAATTCGCGAGCAAACTGATAAACCTAATTAGGTAGTGTATCAATATCCAGCTGTATCTCATCGTCAAAATCATTGGTAAATGTACTGTAACTACTATTTGGATATACATACATATGTACAATGTATACAGTAACAATCTTGCAATGGCACTATTATGGCACTGTAATCTATTATGTGCCAGTAAGTATATACATGTACATGTATGTGCTTGGTGTGTGCATTTTGTTTGTTTCAGAGATTTCAAAGTCATTGATGACTCGCAGTACCAAACCTGTAAGCAGAGCTACAAATTGTCAAACTGAATAACACGTTTGTTTCTGGGAAGTCTGTATTTAGCAGTTCTCATAATGAATGACTGGAAAACAGCATGCTTCCTGCTAAGTAGTCGTGATTTTCTGTAGCTGTTAGAGGCTGTCAACCACATGATGCAACTGTGGTTTAAATTGTGATCTCAGTCTTTGAGACGCCAGCAGGCAAGCCTTTCAGGATGTGAATGGCAACACTAACACCCACAGAGAGGTTCTGTGGTCAAAAAGTGGATTATTTTTCATTCTGTATTCAATTTTGCATAATGCTTTACATGTTCTGCTCATGCTGTGACATCTTTAAATCCCACAATAATCCTAAATTTGTTACCTCTTTATGCAGTATGGTAAATTACATGTGTATGTTTCTCCAGACAATGTACAAGTACATGTGTGTTCAGTCAGATTCAAGCCCAACCAATAGTGAATTTAGGATTTTGTTTCATCTCACAGGCAAAAAACATTTAAATGTAGAGATATGCCCATTGTCTTATTTTGAGCACAATTGTGTGGTAGTATGTTTTGGCAGGTATGATTTCCTAAAATTTATTTTTGAATATTTTTGAACTTAGTGCTTAGTGAGTTAACGTCCATGTACATGTACATGTAAGTGTCATGTCTACAGTTCCTCAGTTTTTGCAGGCCTTCAAATGTTCAAGTCTGTTAAAATACAACATGCAGGAGTCAGTTTAAACCCCTTTCCTGCCAAGTCCACATTTCGCCATCAGGTCAAGATGGTTAAAATTAATGAAACACAACATATTCCATATGGTGTATTTTAACATAATATTGAACATTTGAAGGCTGTTGAAAACATAAATACTGTAAAAGTCTGCACTACAGTTTACAGCAAATTACACCTATTTATTATGATCTGTTTCTTATAAAACAGCCACCATTACCAATATGAATATATTTTATAATGTTCAATATTTGTCACTTTTGCACTGCTCCACATGAAGAGTATTGTTTTGTGTGGTTGCTGAATGTTTTCAACTCTCACAGCAAAAAGTTGATATGAATAGTCCTAGAAACTGATTCCCACTTTTTTGAAGTTTACAGTAATATGTGGAAAATCTTACAAACACAGGAAGTCCTCCACACCTCTCAAATGCTTTTCAGTCACACAAGTGTAACACGCATTTAGAGTACACATACTTGATTGGCATTAGGAGAAATTCCAGTGAAATATGATGGTACATGTAGTTGATGAAGCAGAGTACCTGTCTTTGTAATCATAGTATTAGGTATCAGTATCAGTGTATACTCCAATGAAGTATGTCTAGCTGTAAATGTCAGGGTAACTACTGTACTGCCTTCAGCTGTTGGTGCATGCAAAGAGGCAAGTGATCTCAGTCTACTATGATGTTCATGTGAATAATTTCCCTTTCAAACTGTATGGAATTAGTGTACCTGTTGTAGCTTTAACCCTTATCCTGCCAAATTCAAATTTCACCATTAGGTCAAGTTGGTTAACCCTTTTCCTGCCATACAGTATCACTTCCCCATCAGCCAAGTCAGTAAAAAGCGGAATTGAGCCAAAACATGACGTATTTTCACCTGCTTGGCTTGGTCTGTTGTAGCATCTGTAGTCCACAAAAATCAAGTTATTTAATATAAAAATAGAATAAAGAAATGTTGATATGCACAAACCTTTCACCTAAAAACTGTGACAGCCAACAATCTCATTCTCAGTACAACACACAAAAACCAATGACTGTCAATGGATTCCACCATTGATGACCATTACAAACAGTAAATATGTACCACATGCCATGATGGTTCTAGGCAAGTTTTCAGAGGCTGTCTAATTACATTGGCCAGCCCGCAATATGTGCTGTTAAATCTGTTCTCAACAATTCAACAGAAAACAAAACGTTGTACAAAGCACATTGTACACTGAAGCTCTAACCTTGCCACTGCCAGGGAAATTTTAACCCTTTCACCCCAGTTCCCTGTATACAGGTCCAACTTTACCATAGAAAACAATGGATTTGGGACAAACCATGGTGATGAAAGGGTTAAACTCTGTTTTACTGGTTGAAGTCTAAGAGGATTTTCATGTACATTGTAAATACACATAATATTATATTATGATAAATTTCCGCAGAATGCTATATTTATATATGAAAATCAGTTTAACATGCATCACATTTTAATCCTCATCCTTGGTTGAACCTGTCCCAAGTCAGTTATCATAGAATGTAAAATACAATGGTAGTGAAACCAACTGCAGGAGTCGTAATACAACATGAGAATATTTTGCATTTTAAATGCAAAATATTCTAATATCATATCATAACCAGTATATTGATGACACAAATAAAGCGATGTAATTGGTTGAGACGTGAAAAATAATTATGCTACATGTGTGATATATGATGATTGGAACACATACAAGCTATCAGCTCAAGAAAAAAAATCCTGTTTTGACGTAAAGTTTCAAGCCAGAATTTTGGTATACTAGCATGATATAATGGCAGTAAACCATCCAAGCAACAGGTACATGAATACGATTTGGTTTTGACCAGTTCACTCATACATGTATATACACTCACTGTGGCTCATGCATATACAAATCATTAACTGGTCAAAATCTCGTGGTATACCCTGGCTTGGTTTGGTTTGTCGCTTAACTATATCATTTATGTAATGACTTTTAATCTAGACAAGAGTAATAATTATTAGGTGCTTTAGGGTGTGGCTGTACAAAGCTGTTGTCATATTTGAATGCATTGCACAATTGCTTCTACGATCACCATTTGCAAGCTTACTTTCTGTGTACTTCATGTAGAGTGCCAGCATTTCAAATATTGACCACCCATTAGGCAAGCCAGTCCAATATATTCATCCAGGTTGTCTGGTCTGGTTACCAGGGTAGTCAGCACAAGTCTTTGTTGGACAAGGTCAGATTATAAAGCAGTCAGTCCTGTGATTTGACAGTTTATTCCTGATTTAGATAAAATCTTTACAGGTCACTGATCACTTTGTAGTAACACTTTGTAGGAACAATCAAGTCAAAATCAGCATCTTCCAGGATGTTATTTTCAACAAAGAGTTGTAGCTATCAGACAAAGAGTAGCAGCTATCAGATCAAATGTCATAGACGTGTCAAATCTTGTGCAGAACTAATCAGATGATCATAAAGAAAATGCTGAGATTTTCATTTCAGACTTGTTTATACAGTCATGAAATGTCTTTTTTCTGACAATCAAAGTGGAAGATTGTGCAAGTAGAAAACATAACCGGTACTTTCATAATACAATTATTGTGGCAGTTGTCATTAGAATTCAGTATACATGTACAAAAAACAAATGCTTAAATGATAACATCACTGAATGCTTTATAAGCTTTAACATATACAACCATCCACATAAATGTTGTATGTCAGCAGTGTTCCAGCTAATGACATTGAGTAATATAATAAATCTCAGTGTCAAAGGTTTGTTGTCAGAAAGTTGATACATAGACTCTAGACAAATTAATGGATCATGATGACAGGAAACGAGCAAGAAAATGTCATTCACATCACAATGTCATCTTCCATTTTAAAGTATTTTCCTTTGTCTTCTTCAGTAACCTTAAACTGGAACTCTCATCAAATCCATCCAGAACTGTAGATTTAATGGAAGGTCATTACGTTTCTCCAGGCATAAGTAACTCTAGCCGATAATGAGGAATTATTACAACATTGAGAACTACTTTGTTTAAGAGTAATATAACAATACATTTGTATTGAGTTACCAAGGAGTTTGTGTATTGTACAGTCAATTTGAACAAAAGTCTGTGCTTCAGCTTTCAATCTTTACTTTATGAGTCACCACTGTAGCAGCCTATGACTTGGGTTTTCAGTTAATGTGATATTCTCTGAACAACATGTTGTGGTATGTGCCCAACCCAAAATCTGAAGAGAAACTTATGTAAGCACACTTTCATTATTACAGGCTACTGATGAAATAGGTGTGTCTTATTTTACACACAAGTGTTGCTAAAAGTACTTTGTGGTAGATGGGTAACCTCATCCCTACAAGACCCAATATAATGGTACGGCTATGTTGCCTTTTCTGATTTTCCCATCAAAAGTAAGTAGTTCGCACCTCAGTAGCCGGGTTTATACCACAGAATTTACAAAAAATGATAAAGAATTGACCATTTCAACAGCAGAGAATGTTTTACACCTGTCATTATTGTATATAATCAGTTGCCGGTCTTTGAAACCCCACTACCTAGATGACTGTATATATGGAAATGTTATATAAAAATAATTATTATCTAATAATATAATAGACACTTATGGCATTCGCAATATAAACAGTGCAACAATTGTACTTGTTGTAGTAATAGTGATACTAGCAATGGGCATGCATGTCATAGTGTATGGTTATTGCCTGTTTACTGACTGTAACTTGTATATTATAATGTTGACTGAGTTATAAACATTTATTGAACTCTCTACAGCATTGTGATGGGTGAATAATGTGAATGTGTGTCTGCGTTTACTTTCTATTGATTCAGTTGTATGGTTTCAGTCAATCATTCCACACAGATGGCAGAGTAGAGTCAGCTGTGCTCAAATACAGAGTAAATGTACATATAGATATTTGCAATGAAAGAACTGTCTCTCAACACAGGCTCAGTGCATACAAAACCCATGCAGTCAGTGTTTATAAAGTAAGAATTGTCAACACAGCTTTTGTTAGCTCCGCTGTCAGCGACGCGGAGCTTATCAAATAGGTTGATTTTCCATCGTCGTCGTCCGTCGTCGTCGTCCATCAACAATTGCCTTCTCCTCTGAAAGTGCAAGTCCAATTGCTTTGAAATTTTATATGCAGTTCACTTGGAGTGACCACACTTAAGTTTGTTCAAATCGTGGTGAAATTTGCATATTTGTATTTTTGGGGCAATTTTTGGTGTTTTTGGTAAAAAAATCTTCTTCTCTGAAACCGCTTGTCCGATTGTTTTGAAATTTAATATCAGTTTACTTAGGATGACTTCAGTCAGATTTGTTCAAATCGTGGTGAAATTTGCATATTTGTATTTTTAAGACAATTTTTGTCATTTTTGGTAAAAAAATCTTTAAAAATCTTCTTCTTCAAAACTACCAGTCAGATAGCTTTGATATTTGGTACGTATGTCCCTAGGGATGATCTTTTTCAGATTTGTTCAAATTGTGCAGAAATATGCAAATTTGCATTTTTTAGGCAATTTTTGCCATTTTTGGTCAAAAAATGTATTTCTCAAAAAGAACTGGTCTAATAGTTTTGAAATTTGGTATACACGTTTCTATAGATGAACTGAGTAATATATATTGAATTTCTGATGAAATCTGAAATTTTGTATTTTTGGGGCAATTTTTGCCATTTTTGGTCAAAAAATGTGTATTTCCAAAACTATTTATCTGATAGCTTTGAAATTTGGTATGCAGGTTCCTACAGATAAACTACATGATATTTATTGAAATTGTGATGAAATCTGCAATTTTGTATTTTTGGGGCAATTTTTGCCATTTTTGGTCAAAAAATGTGTTTCCAAAACTACTCATCCGATAGCTTTGAAATTTGGTATACAGGTTTCTATAGATGAACTAAATGATATGTATTAAAAATAATGATGAAATCTGTAATATATAATGAATTTCTGATGAAATCTGTAATTTTGTATTTTGGGGCAATTTTTGCCATTTTTGGTCAAAACGTGTATTTCCAAAACTACTCATCCGATAGCTTTGAAATTTGGTATACAGGTTTCTATAGATGAACTAAATGATATGTATTGAAAATAATGATGAAATCTGCAATTTTGATTTTTGGGGCAATTTTTCCCATTTTTGGTCAAAACATATGTTTCTCAAAAAAAGTACTGGTCTAACAGCTTTGAAATTTGGTATATTAGGTTTCTATAGATGAAGTTATGAACTAAATTTGATCTCTTGAAATTATGATGAAATCTGCAATTTCATTTTTTGGGGCAATTGTTGCCATTTTTGGTCAGAAAAT
>LD356012.1:27773-51026 GCA_001465055.1 Ptychodera flava
CATTTCAAGAGGCCCGACGGGAGTACAAAGACAACAACCCAAACTACAGAAATCTACAGCTCGCAGAGCAATGCCCGCTGCAGCAAGAAGCATCTCTGCATCTGTTCTGTTCAGTGGTCTGTACGAACGTCCGTGTCAAACTGGGTATATGGCGCGCTACACTCGGCTGTGGAGAATCCAACTCAACTACAAAGTTTACACCGTTTGGGGGTGCAAACGAGAATTCCGAGTACGGGTATCAAGTCAAGCGAAGGACCTTTCATAGGTCTTCTTGTTATGTGGGGGTTATCTCACTTGAAAGAGGATTCAGACCTACCCGGCAATCAGGAGGCACAACAACGAAGTTTGCCCATCACCGGTAGGCCTACACCAGCTAGCGGTTGGATAACTGCCATGGCCGTGCACAGGACCGGGGCGCAGGATCTCTCGATACGTCTATGCACGGTGTAGCCATGCAATTTTCCTGCCAAATGCCGCGAAAACCCTCTCGTTTTGTCTATTGTTTCCTGTCATTTTACTATTTCTTACCACATAATACTAGGAGAAGTAAGACATGGTGATCAACAGTTGGTTGTGGGCCAAGTCGTCGCGGGCCGGTACGTTGTGGGACCGGATTCGCTATATCCATGGAGGTAGTACTACCTCCATGCTATATCCGTGTACGTCAACGCGGTGACTGTCTCCCAACGACATCTCCCGTGTCCTGCTCTGGCTTGCCGATCATGGTCTTGAGTGTAGTTTTTGTGTTAGGCATTGTGCTTGTTGCTGGTCTACATATATAGGCAATGTTGATCATTTAAATGTATTTTCACTGTACTGTACATAGCATTGTGTACACCCAACATGATCGCGCGCGATCAAAGCTTTTTGTTCACTGTGTCTGCGTGCAGTAAACTCAGCGACATAATGTGCTGAGTGTAGTGTCCCACTGTTCGTAGCTCGCTCTACACGAGTTTATAGATAGAAATACACCACTGAAGTTCGTTTCCGATCTTAATATTTTACTATTGCATGATGTTGAGTCTTACAAAGGCCTTAACAAAGTGGGGGACTGCTCCCATCTCACTCCTATTAAAGTTGAGAAGACTTATGTTTACAAAAATGTATGTTTATCAACAAAAAAATCACGCACGCGCAGCGCGACGACCACTGCGCTTTAAGCATGTACAATGCAGGTATTTGATTGAATACTAACTAGTCTTCAAGGAATCATCACTTTAGTGTTCATATTCTGATAGCAATATGTAAAGCATATTTTATCACACATTATATCTTGTCTATATGCCACATAGTTATACCACAATTTGATCATATCAGAATTTATTCACCGATACTTTCATGCGTCACATGGTTAAAATCACCTCACTATTATACATGAAATGGTTTGTAGTGAGATAAAAACGGGCGGCAACATGCTGCGGGTACGTCAGCTCTTTGCTCATAATCATTACGAGATATTTACTACGGTGAATTATGACGCACTACCTTTCTCAGAATAGGTACATGAAAACTATAGAGGAAACAACAATAGTAGAAAGGTACCATTACTAAAACCAACATTGGAAATATCAATTAGTAAATTACAACACTGATTCCTCACTGATAGTTCTGGGGCTTATACACCTGATGTGATTCCAATGAAATACACCTAACAAAACAGGCATAAATACCGGTATATGTGCTTTAAATAATATGTTTATGTTTAGGTTGAATTTAACACCAATAGTACAAGATAAAGTGAAGTATATTACATTTTGGCATCTTAATATGCAACAATAGCATTATATATATCATCAAACTATATTCATGAAATGTTTTGAAATAGGTTTTGAATTAACATTATCTTTTGATTGAAGCTGTAGTTCTAACATGCCGCGGACACCTCAGTTATTGACAAATATGTCATATATAATAAGGTAACTTTGTCCTCACATTTAGTTGATCTGTATCCCTTTAAATATCATATTGAGTATCAAATCATGCAACCTCAGGGTTCTCCAAAGTGGATTTTTAGGGATTGGACACCCCTCTGATTTTCTGGCAATGTTTTCAGTAATATACAAAATATTATTTCACACAACAAAAGAAATTGCAAATGATGCAGTGTTATCTAAATTGGCTGCCTCTCTATCTTTGCAAGTTGTTGAGAACACTGAACTCTCAATGACCATTGACAGCTGTGTCCATCCACATAAATTATTATTATTAATCATCTTTCGGAGGTACCTTTTGACACTAAAATATGAAATTAGTGTACAAGCGCTGACATTGCTACCCTGGTAATTGCTGGTTGCTACATGTAAATGAGGGGATTATAAAACTAACCTGTCCAATAAACAGTCCAATACACTGTAGCAACTGTAGCTTGAATATTTTGTACACAATACTGACAGACAGCATTCAGAGTGATATTGCAGGGTTAACATTGTGTCAATTTGGCAATTCTCTGACTGAGAAATTATACACTGATACTTTGATGAAAGTTTATTGTCAGCTACTTTGTGAAATGCTCTCCTGAGTCCGTTCACTCCTGAAAAGTCCTTGAATTTTAATTAAAGGCTCCTGGAAAGTCCTGGATAAGTCCTTATATATGGAATTGAGTCCCAGAAAATTGATAATCCATCCACAAATTTCAAAAATGACAAGATAATTAGTTGTGATAATGATACATAAAATGATACATGAGAATGATAGGTTGTAAGAATGATATCTGGTAAACAGTATGTTGGACCTCAAAAAGTCCTTCATAGTCCTTCAATGTTAAGTTACAGCCTGGCTCTCTCTCTTTAATACTATAATATTGAGTATTCCTTAACTTATCAAACCGTGGAGTCATAAGCACATACAACAAGAGTCAGAGATGAAATCTATATGGTCAGGTAGGCCCATTCAGTTGTAGCCTAGATCCTTTCCGTCCGCTTGCCTCCGTACCTCCGTCCCCTTACGGAGGCAAGCGAACGGAAAGGATCTAGGCTAATTCAGTTGTAAATTGTCATTGAGATTGAAGTTCAGTCACATTGCCAACAAATCCCTATATTCTCTTGTTCAGATTGGCTTGAGGAAATGAAGATCAGCAAAATAACCTCAGCTGTATATATAATCCTATCAGGTCTGCCCAGGATTAGAATCATGTACAACTCATGTTTCAGAATTAGGCTCTCCTCTTCTCTTCTGCAAAATTGTAATAAATGAGAATAATCTTTGAAAAATTTATGACTTCTTTACACATCTCAGTCAGTGTAGGATCTAGCCCCCTTTTTAGTGCTGAAATTTAGGGTTTGATCTTAAGACTGAGCAAGCCTGTATCCCAGAATTATTCAACTGAGTGGCAAGCAAGAACAAGCCCACACATTCACCACGTCTGGCATTTTATTGAACAAGTAAAATACAACATAAACGCAAATGTATCAAACATTTTACTTTCTTTCGTTTGATATTGTTTATTTTGTTATGACAAAAATTCAACACAGAAATCATAAACACACCCAAAATATTGGATCTACACCTGTTTTACGATAAAACTGTAAAAAACCCCCAGTACATTATCATATCTTAAACACTTTGACATGGTTTAATGTGAAAGCCAGCCTCTATATCCATCATAGCATAGTCTGTTAGAATGAAAGGTGTTCCTGCAAACAAAAGAATGATAGAATGTTCATATTTCATACAATTGGATTATCATAACGTGATTACATAACTAGATCTGTGAAATTTACTGGTCTAGTCCTTGTCTTTGTGTTTACTTTGACTGTACATGTCCAGTAGACTATAAGGTCATTGTAAATATAACACCTTGAAATGTTACTCACTTATAGAGCCAAACACTTCATCCAAAGAAACAACCTATGATTTATTGTTGATTGATACTTTTCATACTGTTTCTATAATTACAAAGATTCCAAAATATTTGACACAGACATGCCTTTTGTGCAGTTTTTGCCTCAAAAAAGTAAGATACTGACCGATTCAAGAGACACATGAAATAAAAAAATTCAAAATTCTCAGTGTAAAACATTTTTGTGCTGCCATAGATCAGTTTACATACTACCTATCCATATGCAGATAGCAGCACAATGCCTGGCTTTCAACACTGCAAGTTATCCTGAAAGTGGTACATTACACAAATCAATCTTCAGGAAATACGCCAAGACAGAACTTCAGGATGACTCATAGAAGTCCCTCAGAAACACTTTACTGAGAAGCTATCCTTCATTCCATGTCAATGTGGCTCTCGTATGCTTTGATGTGTTGATTGCCCCTATTACCCACAAATATGCCATTTATTAATTTATTGTCAAATATATTGCCATCATCATTACAAATGATATATGTAAATATATGGTTCATTTACTATCCAGTATGGTGATACTTACATGTACCCATAAAATTAAATTTTGACCTGAAAATTCTCTCCATAATGTACGTTGTGATATGCTGAATTTGGTAAGAATTTTGCCCTGCAATGTATCAATCTACATGCTAGTGTTGTACTCAGTAAGTACGTTGTTGAAGTTATAAGAACTGAACACAGAGGGGAACATTTATAGGCGGTTGAAGTGTGGTATTTCAAGAGATGGCCAGACGATAGCAAGCCTAATAGCTTTGATCATGTGCTTGACTTGAAGTACATAATGGACATCTCAATCAGTTAGCAGTCAATACTATTACTTGTTATCAAGTACCGATATGTAGACAACACTACCAGTGTACACTGTACTGCACCCATGTTTTGCATCATCTTCGAGACTGTATGTTGTTGCCTGAGTTAATGTTTGTTATCATTTTCCTTGCAAGACATTCAGTTTGCCATTTTATCCATGCCAAGGACACATCTGTTTCATTGACATATACAGTGGAAGTTTGGATACCGAAAATAGAATTCAATACTGCATATGCCTTAGTCCCTAGACATGCCTGACTTCTTGGCCTGTTATTTATTTACTGCTAAGAAAATATACCCTGAAGGGTAAAGGTGTAGGAAATATGTACCTAGAGAAATGTACAGAAAGCTGAAATATCTCACTTAGGTTTCTGAAAAAAAAGTTATTTTGCATGTTCTAATAAATCAGTCGTATTTTGTTTGTAACTGATAAACAGAGCATGAGTTTGACAAAGAAGTGTCCAATGTTTACCATTGAAAGAGAGAGACAGAGTGTTCACTTGACTTCAAGTGATCATAAATTTGATGTGACAAGTATTCAAACCACTTGCCCTAGAATTCATCTCCTGGATTGTATGTAGGTCACAACCCTAGCACTTGACCTGCAGAAAGGAAAAATCAAATACTATGCTTTTTTCTCAGTAAATAATGTAACGAAGTCACAAAGGAGTGAAAAAAAATTCTGTTTCTTTTTAACTTGTACATGTAAGTTGTAGATTAGAATTAATGCTAAAACACATGAGTTTATGAAAACCATGATGGCACTGTGCATCATGTGTACAAATTTTAATTCACAGGATAATTTTTCTCTACGTCTAATGCTATGCTGAAACTTGAGTCCAGTGATTAACTCACAGTTTTAAGAGATTACAGTTACCGGTATATTTTTTCAGCTGTTATCTATATACTGGTATTGCATACTTGTTGTATACAAGGTAGTGAGACTGTCAAAGTAGCCAAGGTCAGGCAGTGTAACACTAAATATGTTTATAATTGTTGAAAAATGATAATATGTCAAGATGTAAAAATGTAAATTCTACTCCTGACAGCAACAATGTATTTCAATAATATGATTTACCGGTATTGTTTTAAGTGTCTTGATTAGATATGGAAACTGAAAATTTCCAACAAGATTTAGTACAGTGGTTTACCATGTGTAACATGGAGGTACAGTACATGTACCAAATTGGTAACTCCAAGCACCAAGAGTTATAGCGCATACAATTTAAAAGTCATTAGAAATATGTCCTTTTCATCAATAATTAATTGTAATAATTTGTTCCTTTTTTGAAAAAATTAAGATGACTATTTTCACTACAGTTGGATGCTTGTTTTCATCTCAAGTCCAATGTTAAATACAAATGTATTGTATAGGCATTCATGAGTCATACAATTGATTTTATCTAGTCCAGCGAGCAAAGCTATGCACACACTTTGTACTATTCTTGTCTCATCAAATTTCATTTGACAATTGTTCATGCCAGAAAGAATAATTTACAGCTCCCTTTTGTGGTCAGCCTTGGTAGTGAGTGCCAGTTCACAGTGTGCATATACCATAAACAATATCTGTGGCTGAGAAAACAAATGTAATGCAGGTTCATTTACTGCAGACCAGGAGTGTAAAAGGAAAAGTTATACTAACAGTACAGTATCTGATCAGTCTACAAAATCACTATTTTCTTTCTATAGTAGGAATTACAAAAACTGGTCAGGTGGCTATCAAGAAATCTACACCATGTCCCTAAATGAGCATCTAATGTTCCAGACATTTACTGAATAGTAAATAGCCTGTGGTTGCATTGGCTGTCATTGCAAGCAGAATAACATGGTTCCTGACTCTTTCATAGCTCCCTTGTTTACGACGCATATTCAAATCTCAGCTTTACCCATACAAAGATGCGGCCTCAATCACAGGCACATAGACTGTGCAGTGTACATTAATGTAACAGGCCCTTTTTCTGCGTGTATACCATATCCAATACTCTGTGTGTCTGTGACCTCAATGGTTGTGCTCAATGAGTTGTTAAGACATTACATATACATGTACATAGCAATATAGCCTTGCTGGCTATGCCTTCTTGCTGAACAATGCTGAAGACATCAAATGCGACAGCGAGGGAGCACCACATGCATCCCAACCAGCAGGATTTGAGAAAGTCTAGCATAGTTGATATTGGTATTCGGATGATGGGATTTGTTGTCAACATCTAAGTACTGGTACATGTACATATAGTCATGCATATTGACCAGATAAAATGTCACAAAATAGACATGATGTACTCACCACATCGTTTTTGTTGTGTAATCATCGATATTATTTAGCATGTATTTAGGAAAGCTCCTATGGATTTGGAAATAGGGCAGTATACAAATTTTTAATGATAAAAGTACTGAACTGTCAAAGGAACAACTTGGCTTTCATACGTGGAAATGGAATCATATTAATGCTAGTAGCTTTACCGTCACAGGTCATTGACCCTTTGTGTATGGTCGATGAAACAGTGACGTCAAGGGGTTTAGGAAATACCAATACAGTATCTATTGACCAGTCTAGTTTCCTGTGGTATACTATGTACATGTTCTGTATGGCATCAGTGAGTCACAATTCACATCCATTTGTATACACTGCACATAGCGCTGATAATACCAGGTGATAATATTGAGCCATGCTATGGTTCTGTACATTTCACTACAGGACAGGTGTAGGGACAGCATTTGTGTTGTCAATCATGTTAAACATGGCCACTTCAGTCATTGTTTGGTTTTAGAATAATTTGACCTCTGTGGGCAGGCCATCAAATATTCATCCAAACAGAAATCATGTGAAAGGAAATGATGTGAAGATTAACAAAGCACATACAGACCCGTACAGTGTGCATAAAGTATTATTTATTGAATATTTAACTAATACAGTAGAAATATCTACAGGTTGGTTACTTCCAAGAATTTGATTCAAAGAGAGTCAGAGAATTTCAATTTTATTTAAATTACAAAGATTGACTTTCAAGTTTTGCGAATTATTCATCGCAAAAAAGAATGATAAATGCATTATCTTTAACTCTTTATAACTCATAATCAAATGATTATTAAATTCAATTTCAAGTAATGAATCATTTATAATCATCAGCTTCATATCTACATGTATAGGTGGATTATTTTGTGCTATCATCTCAGGATGAATGTAGAGAAGTATATGTATGTCAATAACACAGCTGTGTGTATATACATTGACAGACTTCCATGATTGTTTAAATGGACCATTGCTTGTAATATTGACTCTTGTCTGATTTGTGATCACAGGTCATTGACATTGCACTAAGTCAATAGTTGGCCATAATGACATGAGGATTATACTGTCATGCTTGTTATGTGTAGTAATTACTGTATATTGAATTGGGAAGACCTATCCCCACTGACTTATTTGTTGCTTTTATACATAATTACTGGAATTAAATTCTCAACAATGTCCTCTAAGAAATATGTAATTGAAGTTGGTCATCAATATCAACATTCTAAAATTTCTAGGGTGAACATCACACTTTTATGTTTCTCTGCAAGTAACGGAGTATTTTAGATTCTAATCTTTTATAATAGCAATTTTGTAGAATGGAGAAATCAAACAGTCATTTTTATATGGAACAGATACTTGTATATCATCAGCTCTATTCCATTTCATCACTGTATCAATCACAATTGTGAACAAATTAATTCAAATCTAGGCTTAAATTCAGTTAGCAGCAATAACATTTACATAATATAATATAATATAATATAATATAATATGATATATAATATAATATATTATATTACCATGCCCTGTCCATTGCGTTTTAATCGGTCGAGCTGAACCATGTGACTACCCACAAATACACAGTAATGGTTTGTTTTCATGCCTGTGAATATGAATAATAGTGTAAACATAGTAACTTTATGGCTAAAACAAAAATTCTGATTTGTATGAAGATCATAATCAACCATAAAATAAAATGGAGCACTTGTAGGCCAAGGTAAGGCGCTTTTTTTCAAAAAAATCTCCGGATTTGCAAAATGTTTGCAGTGCGCACACTGCTCACTGACAGGTTCTGGGGCCCCGCTGTTTCGCACGGGAAATTTTCGTAAATTTTGACGGTTTTTGGGGTTCTTTGATAATATAATTGAAATAACAGACTCCACGCTGACCATTAACGTTTATTTATGGGCGCGGGCGAGAGGAAAGCCAAATTAACGGGCTCGGCAAGCCTCGCCCGTTAATTTTTGGCTTTCCTCTCGTCCTTGCCCATAAATAAACATTAATGGTCAGCGCGTCGCCCGTTATTTCTATAATATAATATAATATAATATAATATAATATAATATAATATAATATAATATAATACAATATAATATAATAATACAGGCCATCTTTCCAAGATAAAAACCAGGCAATTTAGCATGATTTTCTAAGTGTAGAATATGAAACTGCATTTTAAACAGAACAAAAAATAAATACTGTAAAATACAGTTACCTCTAAGGGGAACTTTAATTCAAACGTGTTGAATTTGTAATGATTTCAAAGGTATATTTGAATATGTGTTTGATATGATGGGTAATTACTGAGATTGAAGTCGGCTTATGAACATCAACACCAGGTACAAAAGTTGCCTGTCATAGTCAGCACTCAGAGTGTAGCTCTATACAGTACATTGAAATACTTGTGTAAGGAAATGGGATTTGCAGGGTATGAGGAATAAGATGAGTGATGTGAATGGGCCTGCTATAAAACATTACAGTCTTTCACACAGATGACATATCTGTTAATAGCAATATATTATCAACATAAAGAATATATGGCTATTAAGTTCCAGCATGCAGGATTTAAGACACACCAGTGAACCCATTGGGAGTACTTATACATGTATATGGACACAAAGTTCTTGCAAGCAGGAATAGATAAAGACCATTTGACACTCAATGGTGTGTAAAAAATTGTGAAGAGAAATAGAAAACATTGGTAATTGATTATCTCAGTAGTTCTGCGATGATAAAGAAATATGCAACAGTGAAAGTGGCTTGGTCCTTTGAGGAATTAATAATATATGCAAAAAGACTTTCCATTTAGCTTATGATTGATCTCTCTCTATGGATGGCAATTGTCTTCAATAGTTTACCCTACAGGTATAAGAGGGAAAAATCAATAATGGGCATGAATTACTTTGGATGCACTGGGGAGCCATTAAAGTTACTGCACTTCTACTGTTACTTGGGTAATTTTTTCTTGACCAGTATACACACATTGCTACATGTGTATGTGTATTTTATAGAATGTTCCTAGAATTACAGGGTAAAGAATTACAGAAGTAAAGGGTGTAAATATTTTACTAAATAACTTTAAAAACTTTTACATTTTTCAGTGCATTCTGTACCAGAATGCCATCAAGTTGTGTAACATTAGTTCCTTGTAGTAGTACTAGAGCAATCAGAGTAAGTTCCTGTTCAGAGCTGTGGTATAATAAACAAAACATTTTACTTTCCTTTCACTCGTCTTTTCAGAGAAGTCTGTGTGGGGTATTTGGTGTGCACCTACATTTATGTAGCATTTTCAGGTAAAAAATTGTTGTAGAAATCAAATTGACAAAAATGATTACCTGATACAAGATCTGAAAATCAGGATGTACAGCTGCTAATATTGATGTTTCTTCATCAGGAATTGTATTTATTTATTTTTCAAGACAATAAATTTACATACAGTATTAAACACAAGAAAAAGAAACTTGACTTTCTCTGTGTGGAGATATACATAAATGTACCATTCACGTACCGGCATCATTCATGAATTTATTAAAATGGGATAACCTTACCCACATACATAACAAAATTTTCAAACTGTTAATTTCACCAGCAAGTCATAATATAATCTCTGTAAACTTTTAGACAATCTGAATTTTGATTGGATCTTTGGATAATCAGTAACTTCATCTTTTGTAATTTAATTAAGATGGTTCTTGCTCAAAATTCTGGCCCACAAAACCCAACAGTTGTCTTTCATGTGGAACTGAATGGCATAGTTGTCAGGGCATTTTAATACAAAGACCTCGGTACACATTTGTAAAATAAACATGAAAAATAATTAGTTGATATGCAGGTAGGAAACGAGTTGTTGTCAAAACAACATAAGAGTAACACTATTTGATTTTACTTGTGACATGTTCCCCTATTTCAACACACAGGATTTATTTTGCGCCTTCGATTATGATGGGTTTATTGATGTCACATAAAGTGTGCCGTCAGTTTTAATTGGATAATTCAAATCACATGGTTATCACAAGTGACATCTGGTAAAATAGCAATGAAACATGGTCTTTGTAATCAGTGTTTTTAGACTGGATATCCCACAATGAGTTGGTTAATATATGGTCAAGGTTGGTTTTGTTAAGTGAGATCCCTTTCTGGTGAGTTGAAATTTCTTTCTGCCCGGCTCATTGACGCTATGCACACATTCCCTACAGACCTTAATATGTTACAAGTAATTCTGTTTGACAGATGTGTTCTCATTTAAACGGTGACATGTAAAATGTACAATTTATGATAAAGGTATCATACTTTATAGATTTTAATTACAAGGGTAAAAATAATAACACCAAGCGAAGTAATATTTTGGTGTCTAGTATCCAGACCTGTACTTTCTTTGACCTGCAGACCTAGTTTTTGCACATTTTCATAGTGATGTGTAAATTTATCAAATATTTTCATTTGCCTAGTGTCAAATTCAACTGATAAAAAAGAAGACAAAATTTATAGCTTGACTAGGCTATGCAGAAGGAATGCTAAGGGAAAAAGGAAAAATGTTCCTTTTCTGTGCTATTGTAGCTGAAGACATTATGTGCATTAAACTCTAAAATAATAAGATTCTTAGTCAAGCTATAAAATACTGTTTATTCAATATTATTCAATCACAATAAAAAACAAACACACCCTATGACCCTGTTATCTATATAATTGCTCTTAAGTATAATATTGGCCCTAATAGGTTATACTTCATCATCATTCATAATGTAAAGTGCATAGTCAAATTTACAAATACCAGTAAACATACTGTCAAGAATATTCATGTCAGCATGATGGTGCATGGTAGTGTTACATCAACTGAAAATGACAGTTTTGATGCTCACATTTTGCTTTCATAAGACAAATGCAAAGAACTTTCCAAATGAATCAATCAACAACTGAACATTTGGTGCAACTGTCATGACAATTTCTGATCATCATGGTGACTGATCTAAATTGACATGATGATTGTGACAATTCTGTGTTTTGTGTGTATCACTGTCAACCACAAGTGTCTGTGATTTGATGTATGCCAGATAGCTAGTGTGAACATTACCGGTATGCATTTTGAATGAAATGATTCTGGCATGGTTTGCTGTATTAAACAAAACTCAGACGCGTTTGGTTTTTACCACAAAATATCTTAGACCACAGATGGCATTCAGTCCCACAAAATATGCACTTGAATGTATATACTGTATGTGGTAAAACAGTGAATCCTGTATGCTGTAACCAGAAAACTGTTGATAGTGGTATAAGATATGACTATAGAGCCATGCAATATACCTCACAAAGTTGTCCACCATGTTAGCATTGATATGCCTCACCAGTGAGTTCAATACCCAGTACATGCAAAGGGTGTAATTTGCAACATTAATTGCTATTAGCATTCATTAATGAGGTAACTGATTGTGTAAATTGTGTTGAAAGTGATATTGATTGGGCAAAATACTGTTCACATGTCAAATTTGCATAGCTATGGAACAAAGAATAAAAAGACAACAGAGCTGTTTGATAGAAATACAGTTGATATACACTTCTGTGTTGAGTAATGTGTGATTTTCTCTTCTATCCACAGATAGCAGTTGTTGAAAGACAAGTATTTGATTTCCTTGGTTACATGTGGACACCAATCATAGGGAATTTCCTTCATATAGTATGTGTTATATTGGGAATATTTGGTACATATCAGTACAGACCAAGATTTGTTGCTGTGGTAAGTTCAATTCAATGCTAAAACTTTTCAATTAAAATACGAACTTTGCACTTTTTCAGTACTACACATTCTAAAATGTTTTCAGCTGAGAAGAATATTTTATCCAAACACTTGTCACCTAGATTTTCAAAAACCAACAAATTGTAACCAGTCATGATTTCAAACAACATTTGTTATGAGGATGAAGCTTCTTTCCAATCATGTCTCACCTTTTTGCAAGAAAAAATGTCAGATCTGTTTTTGAAAATGTCTTTAGAATTTTCATAACGTAAATAACTGGAACGGTGATCATTTTCATATGCCAGACGATGCCATCTTGTCCTCAATTGATTTACAGTATGTAAAAATTTAACAAAAAATCATTTGAAGCCACATCATTTCCATGTGCAAGAATTGTCATGGAAATTTCTACTCCCACTGTACTTTTCATCTCATACCAAAGTTATACATGGATAACTCCAGAGGGCGCTATTGCTAAGTTTGGTGTAGAGTCTTATTTAGTAATCAAAGTCATCACCAGTTGCGAAGAATTACGAGAAACCACCAACATTAGTTTGAAGTCAAGACCTATTTCACTGTGTGAGATCTACATGTATGATACAAATTTTAAGCTTATAGTACTACTATTTCATACTAAGTTTTTATTTAGAGGGCGTTGTTGCTGTCCATTTTGTGACTTCTGTTTCACAATAGGAACTGTGCACTGCAAAGAGTCACAGGAAATCATCTAGTCTGTTTAGAAATTGCCTTTTAGAACAGACAGATGTATTGATTATATCTATGTAGGGGACAAAGAGACAGGATACTGCTACATATATTGCATACAGTTTCTAAAGTCATAATGTCATTACAGGAAGAAAAGTTCTTTTGTTGCAAAACGTGATGTCTTTTATTGCTGTGCAAGCACTGTCTAGTTTTATCTGCAGTGTACCTATCTTTTGCCTTTCAGTACATGGTTTGGCAGTTATTATGGATAGCTTGCAATGCCTTTGTCATCTGTCTTTATCTTGAAGTAGGAATTCTTTCATTAGAAGTAAGTATCATTTCAATTTGGTAAAATTCTCTCCTAATCTTATCCAGGTTTCCTTTCCAATAATTGCCTCATTGATCAGTCAGGCTGATCTTATTTTATATATCAAAGACTTTTTTCGAACACAAAACACATCAGGTAAATTGAATGAAATTTTTGAAATAACACTTTCAAAGAACCTTTTGATTTGCATCACTGAAAATACAAATGCAAGCCTGTATTTGCAATTCCGTAACTCAGAATGCTCCAAATTATAAATCTTGTTCAATGGAATTTTGTTGGAAGGTAAGTGTGCTTAGGAAAGATAGTGTTAAATCCCGGCTATCCAGTTAACTGATGTTGCAAGATAGGCTGATATACTCAGTCAAGATATATACAGCCTCATCATTAGAGAATTTCAAATTGAGAAATCGTCACCAAATTGTGAAGTATGTGAAATGTGTATATACAATATAATTGGACATTTTAGCAAATATTTCTGCCAAGTAAACAAAAATGAGAAACAACCATGCAATTTGTCCCTTCAAATTCATAATTAGTGTTATCATTTGTTGCTTAAAATAGCTATTTGTCTATTGTGTCATTGTCTTGGCATATTTACAATATGCCTAACATGTAGGTACAGCTATTGTTAGAAATCATTCATGATTGATAATTACAACACCTGACTGCACTGACCCTAATCAACTGATGCATATTAGAATCTAATATTCCTTTCAATTTCATGGATACTTTAAACTGTAATCTAAAAATGTCATTATATTCATTGTTTATTTAGCACCTTTTAGTGAAAAGAAGTTGAAAAATATTTCAATGCATGTGTTTAAAAACACTGTTTTAATTCTGCATTGCTATGACGTCTTTTGAAATATGTTAAACCACATAGTCATGGCAACATGGAATCGGTACCTCCTTATTCATTTACGTACAAAATAATTGAAGAGATATAGTGTACTGAAAATGATAAGCTATCTCTCTATGGATATACAGATGATTTCTTAGTACATTGTATTTCTAAACATTGAGCGAAGTTCAGTGACAGACAACACACCATGCCACTGGACAACTACTTTCATTACCTGTTTAATGTAGCGTTCATGAACTTTTGAAAGCAGCAAAGTTACTTTTGGCCAAAGAATCACCGTCAAGTGTAAAAGAGTAAAGTCAAATAATGTCAGCCATTGGCAATGGTATTGTCAAACAAGATATGGCTGTAATGTATACCCATAGGTTTTCAGTTTGTATGGACAGACATTTGTTCATTGTATGTTACCGTACTTGTATTACTGGGACATACCAGAAATGATATCACTGCTTTCTGTACCTGTACTATCTACACATGGGTGTGATGTCACTTGTCAAACACTTTCACAACATGTTTCAGTGTTCTGAGAAACAGACCATATTAACAAGTGTACAAAATTGACAAAACTCTTCTCCAATGATGGCAGCTTTGTTCCAAGTCATTTAAATATCTGAAAACTCAAATTGAAAGTTAATTGGAAAGAAAGGAATGTATGAATTCTAGACTTGTATTACTAGCAGCAAATATATGTCTATGCATGCAAGCATGCATACACAGTGGAATAGAAATGATAGTAGGTATTTGGTAGATTAAAGTTAACAGCTGTGGTGACCCGATTACCAACTCGGATTACTCAGTTATTTATAACAGCTGTACTGGGAACACTGATAATAAACCCCACCCAAAGCATCATGTTTCATTCTGACAATGTTTTGTCATTTGTATCGGTAAATGTAACATTTTACCATCTTCACATGAAATACTACCATAGATTACAGTTTACCCAAGGTTTTCAGAATCCTCTTTCCTATTAAACTGTAAGTTTGACAGCTTGCTTCCATTGCTTGCTGTGACCCATGTGTTGTACATTCATTCACAATGACATGGCTCTCTTATCATATCAATTTTCCTGTTTTTGTCTATTTTCAGAAACATCTAAAATACCTTACAATAGACACAGGCAATGAGAGTTGGTGGAAACATCACGGTTACGGATGTAGTGTGACGTACAACACAACTACATTTGGAAATGGAGATACTTATCAGCAAATATCTCAAACAGAAGGTTGTATTTTAGATTACCGTTACATAGAAGTCTTACACGCAGGAATTCAGTGCCTATTAGCTGTAAGTAAACTCCTTTGCTCTCAGTGTATAACTTGCAAAATTTTATGGTACTTTCAAACAACAGCCACTAAATTGGTATTTAATTCTGCATAGTCGAGTATGATAGTGCATATAATATCTTGATCAATCATCTATGTATGCCTGATAAAAATTTCTTTCTTTGGTAATGTTTGTGAACATAGTGTCACATAACATTGCATTGAATAACAAGTTGAATTCATTGATTTCAAATTTGCATTGTCTTTGATTCCCTGCCTTGTTGCCAAGGTAGAATAACTGCCAATAAATCTTCCTTTCCAAGCTGACAAAAACATTTTGTGATTCAGCTGGAATACATTATGAAATACAAACCAAAGTACAGAAATCAATAAGACCAGTTAATTGGGAGAATATAGTACAATGTTCTTATTATCCATTTCACTTTATAGGTGTAGGTACACATTAACATTGGAAACAACAGGTTTTTACCAAACCATGTTGGTGAAAGTGTTAAGGATCATGGTTGTTTTTAAGGAATCTCTGATTGAACAATTACCATGGTTTTTGTCTTTCAGATTTTTGGTTTCATCTATGCAATATACGTAGTTCATAGATTGACATCTGAAGATGACAGTTGTGAGTACTGGGATACCATCCAATATCCTCATTCAATTTTTACCCTGTTCATTTCATCACATCCACATTTTTTTTTGCGATTTCATTAAATTAAATTCTTTTCAGATTCTTTTTTAAGCATATCATGCGATATTAAGCCAGGTAGTTTCTTTGAAAGTATTGCAAAGTTGTTCACATAGGGGCAATCCTAACAGTGTTAATCATATTGACTTTGCTAAACATCAAGTCCCTTATTATACTACCCACTGATCCAACCTCACTATATTCACAACTAAATCATCAACATTTACTGAATGCTTCTCACTAGCAGAATATCTCTTGGCAAATACTTGAACTTTGAAGGGAAAATAGCAACAACTTTTGATAAGATTTTTATGATTATTGTTCCAAAAATGAGAACAACTTCTTTTCCCATTAATATGTTTAGATATGATGAACCCTGTCAACACACAGCATTTCCTACAATATGCAATCTTATTGTTGACAAACAAACTCTGGTCCAGACTGAAGTTTAGTTGTCATCAAATAACAACACACTGTACACATATAGGCATTGTTGATACATTGAACTTGGAGCATCTGTGTATGATGTTTAAGCAGAAAAATATGAACACAAAAATAGATTAATGGCAAGAAACTACATCCAACATTACAGCTAATGGAGCAATAATAGCAATGTGTTTTCTGGAAGGTATTGTGTTGTTATATCTGGTTATTGTGACAGATACACTATCATAGGAATGCTGTAAGTTTGCTAAGAGATAACTGCTTATTCAAGTAATTCAGGTCACTGTGACCTCACCAACTTACTCTAACATGTAAATCATGGTGCCTTGGTAAACATCCATTATGACCTCTAGAGGGCGATAGACTACAAAAAAAACAGTCCCCATAGTTCTCATGTCCGCACATTTTCTAAGCCAATTAACCAGGTCGTCTCACATACTGACAGCATGATCATAGACTTATTCTCTGTTTCAGTTGATTTCATTGGTGGGTTTGACTCATATTCAAGTTACTCATCACCCCAGAAGGCAGGGTCAAGTTCAAATGTCATGATGCAGATGCAACCTGTGTATGTGTAAGTAAACAGTGCATGCTATCTCATCTCCATCTCATTTCACATGCATGATAGTACATCTTCTGGTGTAAATTCATTGTAACATGCTGTGATTATGACTCCAATCACTTCAATGTTTTACATTTAAGACAGTTAATAAAACATACAAACAGTTTTGAATAGCATGTTTCTATCACACTTCCTATGGGAATTTACTCAGCCACAAGTTCACTTAACATGATTTAAGTGGTTTGAGTAATGCTATCTAAGAGTTCAAGTTCATCTTGCAATATTACGTACAATTCACACTTTTGTGTCATGGTCCATGGAACACTTTCATGATGATTTGATATTGGCATGTGTATTCTGTTGTTTCCCATTATGTCTATGTTATGGATCATGTTTTGATTTGGTGTTTGGTTACCATATTTCATGGCTGTCTCAAGATATTCACTCCATACAGTCTGTGTGTACATTTGCTTCAATCCCATGAAAGCTCCAAATTACAGCAAACAGGATGGCGGTAACAAATCTCACACAGGCAGGTTTTGCGCTACATAAACCATATCAATGCACCTCAAGAACAGACATTTTAGGACACTCAAATTTTTACAACATTTTCTGATTACCAATTATGTGGTTAATTTTGAAACACTAGTGTCAGTTGTTTTTTTTCACTGCCTAATTATCATAAAATAATATGATTCAATGTGAAAGCAACGTACATGATATTGATACTGATTATATCCCCTCCCCAGTAGTTTATGATATTAGATTGAACAGGGTAAAACATGTGTTAAGGGTAGTTTTACATTGAATATCAATTGCCATGTGTTAAGCTTCAGCCACTTGCCACCCTCATAGTATTAGCAACCTACAGAATTAAATTACTTTGTCGTAGAATTTTTCCCAATGGAGAGTCCATTGAAGATAGCATACTATATGTTAAAGTATTTTGATACGTTGTTGTGAAAACAAAAAGCAATATAATATATGTAAACAATTGTGATATGTAATGATTATGCATCAACCGATAGTAATAGGTAAATAATTTGAAATGTTGACATTTCTCAAGTAATAATATTCCATGGACATAGAGTGGTTGGTAATAGCTGTAAATGAAGATGGTCTGTGATTTTTTTTGCGGTTACATGGAAATATGACTGTTTTTATTTCAGACCTGTGGACACCATGACAGACTAGTTTCTACTCGGTTTCTTTCTTCCTTTCTCCAGCCATCACGGAATGTCCTAGGAGAGCCGAACAGAATTCCTGAAATCAACGGAATCTCTGCAGCATTCAGGGAATGTCCTTGAAGAGAATCATTTCCTGAAGTAGATGCAATCTTCAAGTTGGCTCACCCACAAAGTGTTCCTTGGATAATTGGAGCAAAGAAAGTTCACAGAAAAGACTTACACTATCAGTATTGCAGATGTGTGTGTGTTAGAAAAGGAGCATGATCTTAAAGATGGATATATCAGACGATGATATATCTGAGAGAAACTTGAATACAACTGTGACTTTATAGAAGATGCATTTCATATTGGTTAGAATGTAAACAATCTTTATTTTCTCTTTTTACAAACATATTTACTTACACAACTTTCATGTACAGAAGACAAATCACTTTCAATCAATTCAGAACAGCACATCCCTGTCTTCCTTTACTAAATGGTATAATCCAGTGCTTTTCTAATGTGAACCACCTGTTTGGTGGGAGTTGACACTAAGAAGAAGATATTTTTGTGCTGTAGGCAACAAAAAATGTTATAGTAGCAGTTGTTATTCAAGAACACATGGTAGCAAAATGCAACAGATTTGAGCTCAAAATACTTTGAATTTTCCCTCTTTTGATACAAAGCCATGGAGAAAAAGTAAAAACTTTCACGAGCATGATGTCAAACTTACCGCACAGGTTGACAGCAAAGCCATGGCAACAGTGTTTGTACAATTTTTGTCCGTACACAGTAACCACTAAGACACTATCTAGACAAGAATATTCTTGGATGTGCAAAGGTTCAACCTTTGCACATCAAACAATATTCTTATTTTTAGAGACTATAACTGTATCAAAATTTTGACATTGTTATCTTTTAACCCTTTCACCATCATGGTTTGGTCCAAACATATTGTTATCAATTGTGAATGTGGACCTGTTTACATGGAATTAGGGGTGAACAGGTTAATAACTGTATCCTGATTACTCCATAACAGTATTTATAACAAGGTAGCTAGTAATGTATCACATGCAATTTTTTTAAAAAATGCACTGTACACACAACATAGAATCATGGTGTGTTTTGTGGTATATGTGATTTGCATTTGTCCAAAACACGTTGCATCTGCCGAGGACTTTTACTCTACTGCCTCTCTGTATGGCCTACTGGGTATGTCTTGCTGTGGTAGTGGAAGCGCCTTCATTTGAAGACATCCATGTTGCTATCCATTGAAAAGTCTGATCCATCACCAGAAGGAAATGAGATGAAGAGAGGTTCAAGCAGCTGTTTCCATGACTACATTGGTGTTACATTGTTATTCAGTTGATGTTACAAAATTAATCCAAAATCACAATATTTGCACATATGGATAAGATGTATGACTGCTGCACTTCAAACTAGATTTTGCACTCGTTGTATTTCTTCCTTATTTTTACTGCGTATTTGTGTTTTTTTCTTACCTATAAATGCAAGTATCCACGATCTCATTTCAGAAACACTGCCAAGACTGTATATTGTCTTTTTCAAGAGAGAATTGTGAGAGATGGTTCTGCAGAAGTTGTGTTATGGTTTTGCATTTTTAAACTCTCTAGTTTATTACACCATATTTTAACTGAATTCAAAATGTGTGTTACCCTGTCGTTGACTGTAGAGGGCAGTCTTTGCCAGAACAAAGTATAGGGATGTGCAAAACATAAAGGACGTTTAGTTGTAACTTTCATAGTTTTTTTAATCTTTTATTTTTGGTTGTCAATTTAAAGTTCTTGTTCTTCTCTCTTACACATATTGAAACACCAACTGTTTAGTTTGTCAACAAACTGTCTATATGTGTTATCATTTTACATTGGAAACAGATTGCACCTGTCAACAATAACAGTGCAGTTTACAAGCTGAATACTGTGTATCTCAATGCTTTAGGGAGTAGAACAATAAATTTGTGTTGACATTAAAAAGTAAGAATGATGACAGATCAAATACCAGGGTAGTATTTCTGAAAAGCCATCTCTCTGTTGGTAAGAAGGGATGTATGAGGAAACAGTGTCTTGTATTTTCAGTCTTCAACCTGTAGTGGATTATGTGAAGTTTTAATTTACCGTAGATGTTGTTATTTACTGTAGTTGTACATTTGCTATAGAATGCAGGGTTACAAAACACAGGATTTACTTGAAGAAGGCCTTGCTAGTAAGTAGAAATGAAAAAGAATTCTCAAAATTTCTAAGTAATGTGTAATGATAGTTCTTAAACTAAGTGAGATTTTATTCTCATCTGCCTTAAAATAACACAGCCTTCTCTTTGTGTAGAGTACACAGCAACCTGAAAGAGTCACTCTTTGTGTTGTCAGGCATGAATACTCTGATGTTGGTATTCATGGAGTATACTCTTTGACTCAAAACATGATATTTTATGATACACACTCATTGATGTAGAGCTAACCCAAAGAAATTGCTATATCCACTGAGAAAGTTGAGAACTCTGTTGTAAGCTACAATGTAACCATTGTGGGATGAGATGATAATCAATGTTATCGTGAAAGATCACAAACTGTACGTCAACATACTAGCCCTTTCAGTGAAATAACACTCATGTTTCATAGATGGCCTGTCAGCAACATATAGATAAGCTGTATAAGAACAACATAAACCAAAAATGTTAAATTTATGCCATTACCACACAAAGTGTGACTCTTAGGTGCTTTCTTGTCAGGGTCAATTGTATATTAGATATAGTATACTCTGAACTGCTGTTTTAAACTTCAATTGAAATCTGTAAATTATTGTACATATAAATATTTTTTTGGAAAATTTTTTACCTTTCGTCTCTGTGTGTACAACTAATATTGTTACAACTCTTTCTTTTGTAAACTATAGTAAGTTCAATGTTATGATAAATATTTTGTATATCATGGAAGACATGTATTATATATGACCATGGGATTATTATATTTCAGTATCAAAAAAATGAAGCTGGAGAAATAATAATAGGTTATAGTAGAAATTGTAAATTTTATCATCTATTTCAAGAGACTCGGAGAAATCTTATGAGTGTGGTGACCTCATTACACAGTGGGGAATAGCAGAAATTAAACTTCTGCCACAGAGGGCTCACTTTCGAAGTCCAAAAAAAAAGTTATGTTTGTTTCAAATCCTTTTTTTTGCAAAAATGATCGTGTGATGTGGTTTATGCTTTCATTTCCTTTCTTGAGCTGACAAGATCCGACTTTAGACTTATGGACAACAAAACAGAACTGTTTACGTGCATCATAGACCCTTAAGCAAGAGAGTGACGAAAGTGATTTTCGCATCACGCATCAATAATTGTGACGTGCAGCGAGATTAGGGCATAAGTTTACTGTTCATAATTGTACATGCATAGGTATAGTTCTCAGCTGCAGATATATGCTACCATGTGTAGTGCATTGTCACGTTTGAAACTTATTGTGAAACTGGCAAAAAGTTAACATAGCTAGTCTAGTTAACATGGCTAGTCTAGATCCATGCATGCAACCTTTCCTTTTCTTGGACTTACACTGGTAAAACTTGAAATGACTTAGCTGACATGTTTTCATCTGCAATTCTCGAAATATGATAATTACCTTGGAGTGTGTAATTTCTATAATAATTCCCACAAGATTTTAGCAAGATTATCTGGTCATGTTGTTCCTTTTTTCTATAAATTTGTTGCATAACTAGTTTGTGAAATTATGTTTTTCACTTGTACTATAGTTTTACACTCAGCTTTTTATAGTACAGCAGATTTCCATGTCAATTTTGTTTGAACAAGTTCTTTTTGACATATGTTTAAATGTGGAAATTTACTCTTTCTTGGTTTAACAATAGTGCCATGTTGAAGTAGCCTGTTTCTGTAACCCTAACCTATGTTCGTAACACGGCATGTCCTTTCACAATTAAAAATACTCATTCATTACATCAGAAGATATATTTTAATGTAACTGTCACTGAATACACAATGGTGATAAAATGAAGTTTCTAAAAGGTCTGATTCCCAAGTATATGTTGTAACTAGCCAAGTGGCAGGTTTTCACAGTAATATATAGAATACAACACCCTTTAGAGCAGAGGAATTTTACATTCCACTAGTAAAGTTGAACTTTTAACTGCCCTGTCAAATTTTTCGCAGTATTTCAAATTTCTGAGTTTTTATTTTATACTCACACATTTCTCTACAAGATGTAATTACAAATTCTTATAAATGGCAGCTATAATAGCGCCCCCACTGGAGCTGGGTGGGAATGTGTTATTCTCAAATGACATAACTGCAATTGTTATGGATTCAGCATTAATTCAATTTTAAATACAGCAACAAGATGTACATACTATCTCATCCGTGCATTGTCTGATGCACATTGGAATTTTCTTGAAATAAAGTGAATATTTACTATTGTTTTGACATTGCTGTGTCATTGATGTTACTGTAACTTCACCAGATTTCCGGTGCTTTCCATCAATGTTGGTGATAATGTTGTTCTTCTTCCTCT
>LD356012.1:51044-68968 GCA_001465055.1 Ptychodera flava
CCCCCCCCTTATCATCACCCAGACTGGAAACAATTTGTTAGAACTACAGTGATTTCGTAATGATCTTTTCAAATGTACCATGTTTATAGACAATACTGCTTCAATGTACACATTGCCTATTTTATTTGTTGATGGGAAAACAGTTTACACATCAGACGTGTGTATTAACACTTATCCTCACCCCTCTGCTGTCCAAATTACACTGTACCTGGCTGCAAAATCCTCAGAACATAAATAGTCGAACATAAGGTACATGACCATTGCACCAGACAATTGATAGAAAATAACACAGGTAATCAAGGCTGTCAATAAATTGGGAGACAGATCTGAGGCATACTTATTTCTGTTGCCTTATTTGCTGTAGTGAGAATATTATAAGCATTTCCTTCTGAGATTGGGATCACCTAATTGAAATTGCAAAAGAAAGTCTTTGGATGTCAAGGTTTACAAACAAACTTTTGAAAACATGAAATTATCTGATGGACTCTGTAAGTCATATAGCAATATCAGACAATGTCAGACATGTTTCTCAATTCAAATGATAGAGAGTTTCACTGATATTGCTGAATCAACAAAAGATATGTACAAGTTATTAGTTACTTTATACATGGGCGAACTTTCTGACTGGCATTAGTTGGAGCAGCTTTGTGTTGGTACAGAAGCATTCAGGATAATTTTTGCATGTAGCTTGTGAGGGCGCTCATAATGAGTGACTTGCACATCAGTATGTGACCAATCCAGTGTCTGGCAATGGCATAGCCCACTTGAGAGCCTATTGACAGGAATCATGCAAGCGTCAGTTTGTTCTACACGATCTAACAAATTCCAGTCAATCTACAATAATTATGAAAAAACTGGCAGTGAGCATGGCAATGTAACACATGCATTGTACGGTAGATCTCTCTGCAGACAAGATTTACTTTTGCCAGCCAGGAACTAAAAACAACACATTCACTGAATGTATAACAAAGAAAAAGACAAATGCTGTCTTACATAACTTGTGAATTCTCAGTGGAAGACCTCTCAACAAAAGTTGACAGGGATCACTGAGCCTTCAACCATAGAAAGTATAGGGTCTTCCCCCTCAACTGTCTATGCTTCAATGACCTCTGCGCTTCAATCCTAGGCTGTCTCCATGGCAAGGTAGACAATACATGTAAAGTAGAAGGATTAGGACATTTACACAACGCAAACTTTAACTCTCTCACAAGAACAGATAACCACTGTGAAAATGGTCTGAAACTGAGACAATAAGTACACAATGTGATCCGTCAACAAACAGACACACAAAATGTAGATTTCTTGGCCAATTTCTCATTTCATCTATTTTGTTTTATTGTACAAGAACAGATAACCACTGTGACAATTGTCTGAAACTGAGACAATGAATACACAATGATGATCTGTCAACAAACAGCCACATACAAAATGTACAGTTCTTGGCCAACTTCTCATTTCATCTATTTTGTTTTATTGTACCTTCTGATGGCAACATTACAAACAATTTCTGTATCTCTACACTGATCTCAAATATACACATATTACTTCAACATCTTTGAATATAAATTATTCACAAATCACCATGGTAACATGATTCCATCATGACATACAGGGTATTCTATGTTCAATACATGGTTGAAGGTATCAATAACTTAAAAAACAAAACCTTACAGGCCAGTGGTTGCATAATTATTAATTTTAAATACTGTATCTTCTAATAGATACTTAATTTTCTTCAAGCAAGATTGATGGCAGTAAATTACAAATAAATATGAAATTGAAAGAAAGCTTACTGAGATTGTCAAAAAATAATTTCAGAGCTGTACCTTTATGTCTAGTGAATGCACTTGCAAGATAGCAGGGAAGGAGATAGATTATGGAAGATCCCTCTCTCAAGGCAGGGTAAAACAGTCCACAGTGCCTTGAGTGATGGAACTTCTACCTTTACTCTGGGATGAAGGATATGGCAGAAGAAAGAATAGCAGTGTATTTATAAACTGGCAGTAGTATGGTAGTAGTTAACATTTGTGGTCATCAAAAGAGCACTAAGCATTGATTGCAGACAGTAGCAACTCTCAGAACTCTTCTTAGACTAGGATATCCATCACTCAAGGAAAGACTGTGCCTTGAGTGTCAGATCTTCCTGTCTACACTCTTCTCAAACAATCATTTACCATTTCTACTCTATGACTCAAAGTACTTATAGTAATGACAATGATATGAATGGTTATCCAGACATCCAAGTACACAAAAACATGTAACATGGTAAAGGGACCATCGCAGATTGTCACAATATAAGCTCAACGAACGAAATCTTTTCTTTTAGATCAAAACCATCTCCCCTGAATGAAACATCAAAATGAAAGCATTGTTGTTTTCCATAGAGTAAATGTTAACGTAACAATTTGCAATAGCTTTCAATCACAGTCCCTCTATCCTCTGGATAAAGGGACTGTGTTTCAATTCCCTGGGCCTTAGTGTCATCATTCCCTCCACCAGGACAATGGTGTTGTTGTGCTCTCCACAATGTAATCAATAAACTAAACAGAACAATTGTCAAAAAGAATAAAACACAGTCACCAACTTAGGTGAAGTTCAGTTATTGAACTGGGGTCAAACCTCGATGCCTTCAACAAAAACACTTTGCTATTTGAACTTCTGCAACAATCTGAGACAATCCCTAATGGCAAGAATCTGAGACATTTAGTCCCTAAAATGAGGGACAGCAATGTATTACATGTACATACAAACAACGTAAATAATATATAAGCCTGAAACCAAAAACGTAATTTATGAACAAAATATAACACTGGTAATGTTTTTGCATTGAATGGCAAATGGTAAGTCAATGTGCTGTCTTGAAATTTTCACTTAATAAAAATGGACGAGAATAAAAACTTGATACTTGGACAATATTGCTCTGAACAGCAAAGACAAGAACTGAACTTCTCAGTCTTAAAAACTGCGATTTTCATCAATTGTTTTAGCAGATTATCACCTGATTCATACTACCCTCAAAATTGAGAAAAATGACCAACATTTTACAACACAGCATACTGTTTTCTGTTAATTTCCAAAGCATCTCCAGTTTAGCCTTCAGTGCCAATACAAGGACCTTACATGTACAAACAGTGTGTGTTTTAGGACAAATGTCCTGAAAAGATTTCTAAAGTGCAGATACATCAGTATGATCACAGTCCCTCTATCCATAGAGGGACTGTGGTATGATGCAAGTAAATAATATTACTAATGGTGTCATGGCAAGTAATGAAAATTAAAATAATCTGTTGAAATATTTTACATTGTTCATTTTGCATAGACTAAACAACATTTACACTTGATACTTTTTCAAAGACAGAATTTGGACAAACTCCTAAATTCTGGTAATCACTGATGGGGAACATTTCCTTTTACCTTCATTTTAAACACTTGTAAATTCTATTCATATTTCAAACCCCCTTCACAAATTATTCAAATTGTGCCACAGGTCCTAAGCTTTTATTTGTCTTGGTAAGTTCTCATCCACCTTTCAAAAACAAATCTATGGTTCACTGAGGTCATGTGCTTGACCTTTGAACTCTGCACTTCACTCACCTTCCTAAAACTGAACAGTTCAGGTACAATATGAGTTGTTGGATTACCTCCAACATTGCTTTGAAGAAAACTGGAAGATCTGTAAACTTGCATAACAGTATTAAATCAACAATGATGAGTAACAAGAGAGAAAATGTTTTAAGTTTTTGCCCGACTTTGCTGTGCACTTCATTTACAATCAATCAATCAGCAAAGTTTATATAGCGCCAAAATCCAAAAAATGTTTTGCTCTGTGACGCTCAATGGTCAAACCACACTTTACCTCCTTTATCAGGTCATTCAGGTGTTAACTTTATCATTTCCATAACTTTTACAAAACTTATTTACTTGTACCAGTTACAATAAACACATACTCACTTTGTAAGCACGATGACAACATGGACTTACTTATAGCTATACCGTTCTATTATTATCATTATTGCACATAATGCACAATTTTAGACCAATGAATAGTCTCCATTGGACTTATCAGTTAATTTGCATACTAAAACAATGCTCATTAATGTACTTTGCGGAAATGAATACAATTACTGATGAATTTGATCATCAGATGCATCATGGGTACAGCACTGATTAAATGGTTATAGGCTTTGCATGCATTCCCTTTGTTAAGGATATAATCAGGACTGAATTTTTTAAAATAATAAACATGATTTTGATACTTTGCCATCAGTTTAACATCAATTACAGTTTTCAACACCTTCAGACAAAACAGAAAATATTGCACCTTGACATTCACTGTATATGGAATTGCTTTTACCAATCCCCTTGACACAAATAAAAACTACTATTTCATTTCAGAATTGCTACACATCACTTAGAATAATGAGTTGCCATGGTGACATGCATCATATTAATTGTAAATACATTATTCTTCAGAATACATGCAGATGTTATCACAAATGTCAAAAGAACTAAACACAAGTATTGCACAAATTTTCAGACAACAAACAGTTACTAGGTAGATAACTATTAAAAAGTTTTCCTGCGCAACCTTGCATCTGGTATACATTTCTTGTAACAAATAATATCTCACATGTAGTTTTTGATGAATCTTCAAGAAATGTGCGTTGATAAATTTAGTTTCAAATATCAATCAGATACCAGACATTCGCCGGGAACTGTGATAGTCATTCCGGCATTCACTTTGATCCAAGATGTTTGTAATTGACCTCAGTCTTTGCCAGAATGTATTTATACGTTACAGAATGACATGGAATCAAAGCTTTAACATCCATGGAGCATAATCAACACAGTAGCATGACTATACAGACCCTTTCAACAAGTATGTGTCAGAGTGGGCAAGCAATTGGTAACCACAGTTTTTTTGACGGATTGATGATTATTGTCAAAAGTAACAATTACGTTTTACTTTGTTTAAGCTACACTGAGCAAGCACAGTATACACCTCATACTGACGGATGACAAACAGACACAAGATTTTAACACTCCTGAAGAATACACTAGGTCTTGTGAAGTGACTTATTGACATCATTGTTGTTTGTACAAGAATCATATCATGCTAGGATGTTACATAAATACTCTTTATCGATATATCTGTAATCTGCACTTCCAAAACATCAATTCATTTTATCAAGTTTTCTACCCCACACCAGCCAACAACAAACCACTGACTAATTTCATAACAACACAAAAAAACAAACACTCAAATAAACAGACTTGGACCTATCCATTTCACTGGCTCTCATTGTCAGTCAAAGGTCAAGAGTAACTCCATGTTATCTTGGCTGTCATCTTTAGTCTCTTTATCATTGTATTGATCATTTGCAAGTGGAACAGATAATGATCTGTTGATAGAAAGGAAATAGTGATCAATAAATAAATGTTAACAAATCAATAAATATGAGTCATGTTAAATAGTTTACTACAGTGTCAAAGAAATAAAAAAACAAGTAGTTTGAGTTTACGAGTAAGAATCTGAATTGAGCATAATAAATACTGCTACTATTTCTGAGTAGTAATATCACTGAAAATGAGATGGGCCTTTTACTAAATAATTACCAATTGAAGAAACCCACTGTAACAATAGATAATAATGCATGTCTTAAGCACAGTGAATGTTTTGCATTGATAATGTTGTATCAAAATTCAATTTGCATTATAAAAATTGCTAGCTACATTTCACATAGGAAATTGATCATTTGATGGAAAACAAAACAATTATTAGTATCAGAACCAAAAACTGAAATGGACATATTTTTATTTCATCACTTTCATGATTGAAAGTGAAATGTGCTTACCTTGTCAGACCCATTGTGATATCTTTATGATCAGAAGATGGGCTTGAACTGCCGTAATCAATACCAAAATCCTGCTCAAGTAACTCCCTGGCAAATTTCCCAATGTTGTATGCTGGTAAAAGACCCCCTAACTCACTAGGAAGGATCTCCTTGTGGATATGACTGTGTAATGTGGTCAAGTTGTTGCCGTGGAGAAATATCTGCATTAAAATTACAGTAATTAATGGCACAAAGCTAAAATAGTCATAAAACAAACATGTGAACACAGAAACTTTTAGTTCAAACAATTAAAGCTAAAGTCAATGTGATGGTTTATACTGTCGTTACGTACTGATGTCTCATTGTATAAGTCCAACTCTAACATTGAAAGCCGCGATAGGAATTAACTAAACACTGTCGGTGAAGAGATTAATTTTACAAGTCATTGAGACAATAGGTATCATGCAGGAAAGGCCAATACTTGGATTTTAAATTTTTACCCGTATTTTAGAGTCTAATTACAATTTATGTTTCCTCTGTGGCATGAATATGAATGACAAATACAAGAAATATTCTCAAGATAATGGGATACAAGTCATTGGGAATTACCACGCCATCATATTTCTTTTGTTGTAAATCTCAACTGAACCATGGAGACTGGTATAGAAAAAATTGTAACGTTCACTGGAAGCTATGTGTCCTTACATTGCAGTCTCTTTAAATTCATTTCTCATTGAAGTCAATGTGCTGAGAAAAATCAATTTTTAAAGTAGATACTTAAGGAGCACCTTGTTTAGCATTAAAGCCTAAAGCAGACTGTGTGAATCAATAGCATATGCTTTGAGACTTGGCAATAATTACAGTTGGTGATAACAATGTAATTGCTTACTGATCGCTGTACATGATATTGATGATTTATCAACTGAATCTGACTGTCTGGACAACTTTCATACATTCTATTACCTTCTTTTTGGTGTTTTGTTTCAGGAATGGCCTGCAGATAGCAAACGCAGCTTCAACATACCATGGTTGATTTACAAAGTGAATTCCTCCAAATCTGGCAGGAAAACAATCCTGCAATAAAAATGGACAATTCTAGATTACGACAGAATACCCTTCACCAAAGTTGACCATTTTGTAACATAATATTGCAAAATTTTACTGCACTGAAATGACTGACATTATTCCATTATTTGTATATCATCCCATAGCCTAATGGAAGTTTTGAACATAATCATAGGTAATATCTGCACTAATGTATAGATACTCATAAATTATCAAATTTACACTTCTGAAGATTACATAGAGTCCATCATTACATTGCTACAAACATTTTTATAACAGATTTTTCACTATACCATATGAGTTATGATAAAGAATACTGAAATTATTTGAGAAAGTAATGTTCCAGATAGATGTGACGCATAAGAGTAAAGGAAAATTACAAATTACACTGTCATCAGCTCGGCTGATGGATTTATGTAATAGTGAATTTGTTATAGAAGATCAATAAATATTGTTAGCATGAGCTCCCATAAGCAACATTATCTGTGATTAATGTTCAATATTTAGGCCTGGGTTCAAATATTACATTCTGATAATCTGGTCATTGCATGTTTCTGAAAAAGAAATACATTGGTTGCATAAACCTGTTAAAAAATTAACATTCCATTTGGCTAGACATTCAGAGACAATAATATCAACTCTGGCCACACAACACAATGTCACTGACAAACGTACGGCAGATGCAAGTGTGTGTTGCTATGTTGCAAGGCTGTTTTAAAACAATATTTATGTTAACATTCCAGTAGATCTGTAGTATCTTAGAGATCAGTATCATTTTGCATTGGCCAGTAGCCTTTGCAGGGAGTTTGACTGACTGCCAGAATCTCCAGGATGAGTACATTCTGTTCACACATTAATTGTGTTAGTCTGATTATTGTCCAGGAATGACACCTCTCTAAGACATCTCAACAACTATCCAAAATAGAATTTCAAGGCAAAATCCAAAAATAAATTTGATTTAACCTGATATATATGGCAGACAATATCTTGATACCGATGTGTACAACAGAAGTCTGCCATACATTCATAAAAATGTCTTCCGTGAGTAATGAATTTTTTATCATCTTACTCAAGGTAAGATTCCTACAATGTTCATCATGGACAATCAGTCATCATTTGAATTGCATACATAATTATGCATTTTACTTTAAATGAATATCATTATGTTGCACGGAGTGCATTAGATGTGTCATCATACAGCATACTTGTAGGCTATAGGCTCATTTACCAATACTTATCTATACCTATCATTACAAGACTATCACATATACCGGTAGCATTATAGATGTTCCCAACGAATGATCACACAACAATCAGATTTCTGATTTATCTGAGTACTTTTTGACTGCTATACATGCATCATGTCATTGTCGTTGACAAAGTCCATTCACTTCTTCTATGCAAGGTAGCACAATCTTTCATCAAATTGCAAGTCAGAAGTGCTCCAGAACATAGGCTAGAAAGTTTGTACTACCAGGCACAGTGATGTCTCTATAGCCCTGGACTCGTTGGTTGAAATGGAGGCGGGCTGTTTTAACGCGTAGACGCATGCCCTCTCAGTGTAAAATCGACCCACCCCGAGTTCTACCAATGGGTCCAGGGATATACAGTCTTATACATATCTCACCTGTAGTCCTTCAATGGTCAATCTCATCAACCCAGGACTCAGTCTTGCTGCTTGCTTAAAGGAGAACGCTGTCCAGTCCACAATGATAACAAAACCATGGATCTGTGTCTCTTCATCCTGTATAAGGTATTCCAAACTCAGCAACATAGCTCGCAGAATGTGGATGTAAGGATATCGCCAAACTTCCCAGTTAGCAGTGTTCAAGACAAGAATCTTCCGACCAAAGTGATCAGTGTTATCCAGCACTGCAGGAAAACCATCCATCAGTGCCTGGTACATTTCAGGATTTGAAACGGAAAACTCTTGAAATATGGCCTTGTGTATTTGACGGTATTCGTAATATCTTGCGTACAACCTGAAAGCTTCGTAGGTATCGAATTTTCTTGCTCGTAAGAATCGTAAAATGAATGCATCATCGGTACGAATGAACTTGATGTCTGGTCTTGTAACGACGAGGTCACGAACAGACTGGATATCATCATCTCTGGTGGCAGGATTCTCATTTAGTTCTTTCTGTGCTTTCAGTTCAGTTTCAGGAGAAAAACGTCCGCACCAATCAGCCATATTTGATTTTTCAGAATATATTGATAAATGCAATAGCAACCAAGGACATGTCTACGTGGTCAATTTTTGTCTCTTTTAGTCTTGCATATCTGTGTCTTTAATCTGGCAGCACAAAAAAAAAAAATTGAAAATAATTACATAGATGAATAGGATAAAAAAAAACACACGAATAACTACTTTGAATTGAGAAAAATTAATAATCACTTGCCACTGCTCATGTGTGTATAATGTGATATTACAGAGACTGAAAATGTGTGCATGCTTTCTAGACTAAAGAGATGTTTATTAAGTAGATTATTAAATTATTGGCATCATGCATGATACTACATCGCAATTAATAAAAATGAACAAATCTACAAAATCCCAGTCTGGGATGCCACTGAAATTCTGAAATAAACGCCTGTTTGGTTTAGAAATGAGACTGGCTTCCAATGAATACTGAGGTCATGAACGGATTTGTATAATTGTCCTGTCTGACACCTTTCATCACACCAGCAAGAATTGGCAAACATATTTCTCCACTAATGATCATCATGACTCTTGTCGATTAATTTGCATACTTCCACTCTTGATTTTAGTCTCAGTGTTCAGATGACTACAAGCAGGTAGAGTCAAGTTAAAATTACCGAATCTGATTGTATTGAAACCTGGAGCAAGATACGTAAACCCGTGTTACAAACAAACCTATCAATCTTTAACTGACATGGTACAATAATAACACAACATGCCAAAGTCTGTAAAAAGTGATTTCAAGATTACAACTGGGATAAAACGAGGTTACCTAGAATGGGAGCAATATGTCTTTTAATTAGCACTAATTCAGTGTTTTCCCTTTCAACGGTGTTAATTGTTATTATCACAGTTTGATCGACTAGCCGTTGTTGTTGTTCCACTTATAACGGAAGATGACACTCTTGACGAGCTCACTGTTTCCTAAATAAAATATGTATAACAAGTAAACATTGTAGCATTAGTATAAACATAGTTTATGGCGGGACTTACCCTGAGAGAGTTTCATAATGTATGCACTGCACTGCAACCAATATTTTTCATCAATGTTGTCCGATCCGCGAGTGCGGAATTACGTTTGGATACGAAATTTTCGAGCACAATTTCCATCGATACTTAGAAGTGTGAATTATAGCATAATCAAAATATTATTGCGGCTACATTTTGTGCTTTGACCAAACATTTTAAATACTGATATTGCTTCTGACAACTCTCTGTGCACCGTACCTTTGAATCGCCGGGCTGAACTCAGCAGCGAGCTCAATCAGATCTCATTGACATATGAAACGATGACATCATAGTTTAGGGGTTCCCTTCCGGGATCAAAGGTCACAGCTATGTTACTGCTTTTTACTCGCCGCCGCCGTACCGTCAGGTAGAGATTCGTCGCATCGAACGTATGGCGGGCTAGCAGCTGTTGCTTTAAACAACAGTAACAGTTCTGCAAGAAAATCGTCTCTGTTAACGTTTCGCCAATCAAGGATTCTACATCTGTTACTTGAACAACTCTGTCCCTATGCATTGAGCATTTATATAAATAGTTTCCTTTCGTTCCCGGCGTCCATTGAGTGACATGATTGAAAGTATGGAGCCAAACCAGGTGAGTCCTACCTGCCCCGTACCAGTCCACATTTCTGTGTCGCCTCATCACTCCATTTGTCGATAAAAAAATTTGACCATTGCGCCTTCCTGCTCGATAAACAGCTGACGAACCTGTGCCAATCATGATAGATGCAGACTACAGTGCTATAGTCTATAGTTTGGTACTACACCCGTAAATAAATCTGTGAATATTGTCTGGTACTAATGACAACGTCACTAAACACATATCACCTGTCGAATTGCTATTTTACCTAAATGTCGTGTCTATGCAGTACGCTGGGTTTGTTTTTCATTCGGTTGAAAATTAAATTCAGGCAATTGCTCAGTTCCAGCATTTACATTTGGAGTAGTGGTTCGGGTTTGGTGGTTGCCCCTATACACAGCTCTGCCACGCAGAGCTACTCGAATAACACTTAGTGATGACTGTATATGGGTGCTACAAAAACGTTCTCCACGCGTTCGCAAGGTACATTGGGGCAATGTTGACTGACAAGTCAATTTGACTGATACTTTTGCAAAAACCACTCGAGTTTCAATCAAGTAATGAGGATAATACTGTGGAAAGAACGGCTGTTGGGTGTATACTTTTCATACACATTTTGACATTATATATTCTGTTATTTAGAATGAATTTAGCAGTTACTGTTATGCAGAAATTTCACTCATATACGAAAATGTTGGGAAAGTTGCGTACTAACCAAGACACCAAAAAATACAGAGTGAAGATAAAGTGAAAATAAAAAGTAAAATTTCAAATACATTACATATTATGTTCGAGGGTTGTCATGTAAGCCCCTGTATTTCAGGGCCAGCTGGTGTCAGGTAAAGTATTGGTATTTCCAGATTTGTGTGTAGCAGCTGGAGTTATCAACATTTATTTGCATCTACTGCTATTTTTAACCTTAAATTTATTGAATTGTAACCAATAATAGGAAGTTTGTACCATTATTAACACTTTTGCGTCCCAAATATTTTGTTCCCTTTTGCTTCATCACGATCGACTGTTTAAACTGTTTTATGTTTACTAAATCACACACAAAAATTCAGATATAATGAGCTGAATGGTTTTATTTTGCTTTTTTGCCTGAGCTTTAATGCTCTTTTCAGTGTTAAAAAAAATAGTTATATCTGTTAAACATTTTACACCCAAAGCACAAAGGTTTCATGGATAAACTTTTTTCTAAGATGTCTGTTGTTTTGGGTCGAAAAATAAAGAATTATCAATAGATCTCCTAGACTAGATACTCTTAGGCTCAGTAATTCTGTATATATGCATTGATTTTTCGTATTCCAAACATATATTCAACAATGGCTATAGTCAGACCACACTCAACACAAGTAATCAGAGACTTAAAATGAAATATTTCTACATGGTGGTCCAAGTCAAAGTGGACAACCATTTCTGAAATTAGTAGTCCCAAGGCAACATGAGTTGCTGTGCTTTTTGAAATTATATTATAATACTATTTCTGAAAATCTGCCAAACAAATGAAACTCATACCCAAACAAGATCTCTCATGTAGTTTCATTCCCATCCAGTCAGCCAAGCATATAAGCTAATCAAACAGCCTAAAACAAATGACAAAAAGGAACATCTTACTTTACTTACATCTTTTTTTTTGATCATTATGAATTACCAAAGAAATTTGGTACAAAGAAATTGCATATTTTGACAGGTTTAGACATGTCAGTGAGTGTTTTTTGAAACGTTTGCCAGCTAGGAGCCAACACCCCATTCCTCTGCGGTTTAATTCATGATACATTAACTAAGTGGTAGTTCCATGGAAAAACCATTGACAGAAATTAGTAGTCCCACTGCAAAGTTAGCTATCTTGGGACAAGGGACTACCATACGATAAATTTTGAGCCCTGGTAGTGTAGGTTGCCAGTACCTGCAATTTGATATACATAAAAGGCAAGTGTTTATTAAACTGACAAGTGAAAAAATTCATTATTTAAGGTTATTGATCTTCAATCCTAAATTCATACAGGCTTATTATTTGGTAGGATGAAACATACTAATAGACTAGTATTACTAGTACTCGGGGTGTAACTAGAAGTTTTGATACCATTAATTTACAGAATTATCCTCACATGATCCTCTTTAAGCAAAATAACAAATCATATTCATTCAGTATCTCAGATTTAGCCTGTGGCATAATTTTTGAAGAGACTAATATCAAAATAGATTAGGTGAGTTGCACTGGGATATTCATTTTAAAAAATTGCCTGAAGGAAGAGATAGAATCCCAGTGGCAGCATGATATGCATTGAGTAGAACCACTGGTCAACACTATAGTGAACAACATACAAAAGCAGTTTACTATCTACCGTACCGGTACACTGAATGACGTAAGCAGTTAACTATATTGCAATTTACACATTGACATTGAAGTATTCATAATATACCAGTACTTCCTGTTGGGCACTTTAATGTTTCCAAAGTTGCGACTGTAGGAAACCGACTAATTTAAAAATTGCATAAGTCTGAATTGTCACAAAGCATTGAAATCCATTTGTGGAAATTAGCTTTGCTCAGAAAAAATTCAAATGAGAGCATTTATCATTTCCAATAAATTCTGTCATTCATCATGAAAGATTTATGCCAAAGGATGTCGTTCCACTTTTCTGTTGTTTTGTTCCTATGATGTAATTCATATCTTGTGTAATAGAGAAGTAATGAATCAAATAGTAAATGTAAATTAGTATTTTGTAATGATATTGTAACTTGCAGGTAATGGATTTTCAAATGCTAGATTGATAGGTGTAGGTAAGATTTTGAAGTGTGTGTGCATATATGTGGGTACTTGTGTATGACAAAGTGATTGATAGTGCAAGTGTTTGCATAAGTGTGTTGTTGAGATGTGCCTCTTAAGTTCCACCTTCACTGTCAGTCCACAAACACGGTCTAACTGGAAAGATTTTTAAAGAAACTAGGAAAATGATGAACAGGACAAATTCTTTTTTATTTTTTTTTATTTTTCAGAAAAATCATTGATTTAATTCCAGATTTACATATCTTTATTTCTGTTTATGCTTCTTTTATTTTTGTCTTGTTGATTATTTCATATTTAAAAGCTGTGATATGATGATCTTCACTGTATTCAATGGTAGACAATAAGTGTGAGCCAGAAACATCATAATGAGGGTGTTCAGTCAGTTATATATGGGATGTAATTGTTAGAAGACCACTTGATTTTTGCTTTCACTTGTCCTCGGCATTTTATTGATTATCGGTATGTCTTTCTGTGTGTTTCATTTCCACAGCTGTAGCTCAGTGTGTACGACATTGATTTTCATCCAGAGTTCCCTTGACGTGTCATGGCTTCCAACATGGACAGTGAACCGGAGGAGGACTTTGTGAGTTCCTTGTCTCCAGAACTGCTGACAAAAGCTGAGAAAGAACTCAATGAGAAAGCCCAGTGGCGACAGCGCGACATCAATGCACTTCGCGACATGCTGGAAAAACGACCTGACATTTACTTTCGGTCAGACAATGCCTTTTTGTTACGCTTTCTACGAGCCAAGAAATTTGACTATGACCGTGCCTTTCAAATGTTAGTGAACTATTACGAAGTACGCAGAGACTACCCTGATATTTATACTGAACTCTTTCCGTCAAAGATTCAACATGTATGGCAGGATAGTTTACAAGCTGTACTACCATGTCCTGACAAAGATGGAAGACGTGTTCTTGTCTTTAGACCAGGTAAGATACTCCTTTTAAATTTTGCTTAAAATTCCATATACTGTAATCTGTTAATGCATTTTCTGTTATTTTTGTTCTGTTTTTAAAATACTATTTCCTATTCTACTGACAAAATCATGTCAAAATGCCTAGCGCCAGACTTGTCTATGCACTTTCTACATACAGTAAGTATGTAATGCCCAATGTTTATATTTTGGACAACTGTATTTTTAATAGTGTAGAGACGAATTCATCTTTGATCAATAATGTTGCATGTTGAATACAACATATATTGTGTTTGTGAGGTACCGGTATATTCTCTCCATATCACACACTTTACAAAGTTAACATTAAAAATTATACTGGTGTCTGGAACAAATAAGATCCAATCATCAAAAAAATGAAAAATTGAAAAACTCTACCATAGTGCAAATTAAGATGTCATACATACAATATGACTTTATAATTACATTTTAGCCAACTCTCAGTACCATAGCATCCAATATCATGGCTGATCAAGTGCAGCATTCAGTATAGGAAAATGTTTTCATGATGAACAGAAGCTATAAATTTGGCATCAGATTGGCCACATGTGATTCATGTATTTGAAAATTCCTGATGAGCAGACAAGCCTGGTTGAACACCGGGGAATCTAGGCCCTGTCTATGAATTGACACACATTGACATGTATCTCTAAACTCAACACTGCCATAGTACATTGTACACCGTGTACCAGCAACTTTTGTGACCTGTATTTAGAGTTGTCCGCAAGCAATTACAGGGAAAGCAAAACCAAAAAGGAAAGCTCTTTTTTCCGCAGGTCATTAATTTTCATAAAGAGTTGCTAAGCCTGTGTACAATGTATTTTATGTTCATAGAGTTATGATTATATAACTCACTAAAGAGTTCATTGATGTAATTATGCTGAATGAATATCAAATTTTTATCAACATCATTTCAGTGTAATAAAGTCTTTCAATTAGATATGACGACTTAATATTTGGGTTAATGTTGTGGATCCCTTCTGGGTCAAATGCCAAAACAAAATAAAGAGAAAATTTTGATCATATATGGAACTTTAGATATATTCATTCTTTTCTTCCCAGCATAAATGACCTAGTAATGGGGAAATAAATCAAAATATTGAAGTCACTGTAAATGGAACTACATCTCGAATAAAAGAAGAGAGCATATTGTGTTTGTTGATTCAGTGTTTTGTTTGATTTAGATTTGCAATGACCATCATTCAGTGTTACACAGTTGATTTCATATTGAGGTTAACACAATATTTAAATAGGTTAGCTAATGCTTAGACTAATACTTTATCTAAAACAGCTTTCTGTGTCCAGTCTGAATGGTGTGTTCTGATCAGACATTTTTAGCTGGATTTGTTTAATATTCATGATATTGTGCAATGTCTATAGCTGTTGAGTAAATTTTAAGATCATGATACTTTTAAGGGGAAAAAATAATATTTTAAAACATTTGCAAGCTCCAGATTTGTCTATTGTGATTGTTTTTGTTGTTGTTGTTGTTGTTGTTGTTAGCCTTAGCCTATATAAATACTTGATGAACTGTTGAGCCAATGGTTCTTCTCACACAGTATCAAGGTTAGTGCAATATTGAAATAGATTGCCAATGCTTGTAAACACTATTATTATTGAACAGTTATTATGTTCATCACTTTGATCAAAGAACTGTGAGTGAGGTTGCTAAATATGAGCATTATTTTAGACATCTTATACTGACATTAGTTTGTTTTTTATTCCTCATACTTTTATATCAATGTTAATAAAAAATCCAAAGTACCTTAATCCATTCTTGATTACTGTCGTCATGATTTTAAGAGCCCATATTTAGATGTGATTCTGTCATAAATGTTGATGTATTTTGGATACTGTAACTATATATAGTGATTATTAAAATATTCTGAATATTTATACAAACTAGATAATATGACATGATTTTGTCTGGTGATTCATGGAATCAAACATTATGACAGAGAATGTCTGTAGGGCTGGCCCTGGTAATGTTTTGATGACAATTATGAAAAGATATGCAGGTTGTCTTACTGTAAAACTTTGCTTTTGATGAGAAAATGAAGGAAAGAAAATTGTCCGTAAAATTTATATTCATTCAAATCATAATAAAAATTGTCAATATTCAGGAACTACACAATTTTGATTTTCCTACTTGAAGTCAGTGTGATTTTGAATATGAATACCTATATATTGTACATAGTACTGTTACAGTAATATTATTGCTGTGTGATTCCCATCAAAACTATCCATCTCAATTTGACCTTTAGCACTCAGAAAGCAAGACAAGAGTTGTATCACAGAAACAACTAGATATGAAAGTAAACATCACAGTAATCATTATAAGTATACAGTCTGTGAGTAGCTCCATGCAACCAATCAGAGCTTGACTCGCCTGTTGGTCAAAATACGTGACATCACACTATACAGACTCTGCCCAAGGACACTGCAACAGCTGTAGAAGTGACAGAAATGCAAATATTGTATAACTCGCTCAAAATGAAAGCCGTTTATAAATAGACAATGTTATTTCCACAGAAAATCATTTTGATGGCGGATGCATGTTTTTTCAAATTAGAAAATTTATTGTAACCGGCTCTGTGATAAAATTGAAATAATTATCTTGATATTTGTAAGTTACAATTTTAATATATCATAAGTTGCTGTAGGTTATTGTCATCAATATTACCTGACCCATGATATGAATAGAGACCTGTTGAATTGACCTCTTAGGTTGACCCCTCTTAGGAACACATGCCAATATTTTCAAATCCACCCAGTACGTCATTTTTCTCAGATTATGTGGTAGTTTCAGTGCAACATGGATGTTAAAATGCTATGGCACAATTACAGTTGGAAAAGTGAATTGGTTAAAATCGTGATCAAAATATTTCAGTTACTTCATCTCTGCTGATTATTCCATGGAATGGAATTTTTTGAAAGCTGGGAACAGTGTGGAATGGAATGTTTGGAGCCAGTGGAATGAACTCCACTGAGTCGGAGTGTTATTTCACATTCAATGAGGCAAATTCCTGTCTGCTCACCACATCATGTATTTCAAACCCTGGCTAGCAAGATGTTCAGTTTTAACGTACAATTTTTCTGTATCTTTAGTGCACCAACATCATTCAGATTTTCAATTTTGCATTATTGTCCCAAAACACGCGAAATACCGTACATCATACTTTACACAACCTTATTAAAAGAATTATGTTTATCATATTTGTACACAAATGACTGGGTAATCCCTATCCCTGACAGTGTGTCAATGGAAATATACACTGTCATATAGAGTACATAATTGGGTGATTTCAATAGTCTGAAAGCATTGAAATATTAATATAGGCAAACTAGTACCTATCCCTGACTGTGTGTTAATGGAAAATGTATAAGTCGTCTCATAGTGTGTAGTGTGTACAATTTGGTGATTTCAATCATCTTAATGCATTGAAATATAATACATGCAAAGTACATACATCACACACTGCAGTGTATTA
>LD356012.1:69392-86232 GCA_001465055.1 Ptychodera flava
TGGGGTCTACCAGTGTATGCATGGTCACCCATTCATTCAGTATCTTTCAACATGTCAAACAATATAAGTAGTATCTCGTATCAAACAAAAATTCATGAAAAAATGGCCGACTTTGTCCCTTTAAGTGTGATAATGAGACTTTCAATATCAAAATAATGTCTACTTGCACGACATACCGGTATGTATGATGAAAACTCATGGGCAAAATTATCAGAAATATTATTCAAACTGCCTGGCAGAAAACTATACTTTCTCGTTGAACCAAGCATGGAAATAGAGTACCATAAAAGTTTGGATTGAAATGTCAGACTGAGAGAAACCTCAATATTCCCATTCAGGAAAAACACTACAAATGTTCTAAGCTATGAAAAGTCTCATTAATATTTGCCATCAGAAATAAAATTTATTTTTTAAAATGACAAGTTGATACACTGTAGAATGAAACAATTCTAAGATACCGGTATTTAATTCCTGGACATGTTAATTTCATGCATTAGTGAAATTGAAATCTTTTGAAATTTAAATCTTTTACAATTTTCAGCCAAGCTTTCCATTTATCAGTTTTCATTCTTCTACATGCAAGGTCATTTCTGTTCTCCCTATGCTTCCACCACCCAATGTACCGGTACATAGATACAGCAGTTTATGATTAAGTTCTAATACAGATTGAACAGCAAAGTCACCTGGTATGTTAAATGAAAAATGAGTAAAAAATGTGATTGAAAATGTCATCCCAGATACGGTCTTTAACATTTATCATGCCAATACTTTAGATTGTATCATTACAAAATACAGAGTGGATCTTCAGATCTTTTGCAATGGCAATGCTATATAATTAACGCATGTTTCAATAGAAGAAGCATTACCTTATAGATCTGTCAAAGTTTGTAACAAAAATTTTGAACTCCAATATTATGACAGCGTATGGTATGGTGTAACATTTATTATATGACGGTACATAAATGGCATCAGACTTTGTAGCATTCAATAGTTTGTAAAAACCAATCCAGACTTACCCTTTGTAGAAATTAATATTGATATCCTATGGCAGTGTAAAATGATTTCTCTGCCAATATCTATTTCAGCATCAGATTCATATCAGTTGTTCTGCAGCTAGTCTCATAATCTGTGAATCCCTAATCTATAGTGAAACTCTCTCTCTTCTGTGTGATTTTTTGTATTTCCAGACTTTAAGTGGGTTTACCCATTGATCCATATAATAAATACATTTTTAAAAAATAATGTCCAACAAATGCTTTGAATAATTGTCATTTGCAGATTTTTTGAAAAATTTGATTTTATCCTGAATTTGTGTCTGAAGTTCTTCATCACAATTGCAATCCAAATCCATCTAGCTCAGATTCTGAGATGAATGTGATGTTTGATGCTGAGATTGTGACATCATATCAATCATGTATACCAGTATGTGTTCATGAAATAGTACCCAGTACAATAGCCATGAAATGGAAATCCATGGAAAAAAATCATATAATCACATTAAAACTGATTTCAATTCAAATCCAAGCCAGCCTTCAGAATAATTGATAACAACCTAACCCTCTCTCACTTCCTGAATGTACAGTATCCTATTGTGATAGGAGAAAAGACGGGACGCATTATTGTGTAACACACCGGTACTAAGTAGGTAGGCAATTAGCTGTGTCATCTTTTTCTATTTACCATTACACCATGGCCCGCCAACTGATATTCTTCAAATTGATTTTCATGAAGCTATTTTTCAGGCAAAAGATATAACTATAGCATCAGTTTTCTTTGAACACATGCAGATAAAATAAATGAGAATATTTCATTCAGTGGATTGCCATAGTAATGTTAGTTTCCATCATCTGAAATTCAAAGTGTCTGGGTAAATCAGAATTTATTATGGGGAAAAATAACACTTTGGAGATGAGAATAACCATCAGGTATTTTATACATCTAACTACGCCATGTTCTAACTTTTAGTGACAAAAGGTGAAGTGACTTTATTATAGGAATTTTGAATCTGCAAATTTAGAGTGAGTACATTGCATGTGCTACAGTGTATCTGTCCATAGAACAGTCTAGGCATTTGAGGTGTCGGCAACATGCAAGGAGTACTTCTACATGTATCTGATAATGCATTCCTTGCCATGCATATTGAAACCTGTGACTCATTGGGATATGGTTCAAAATACAAAATGCTACATTTCATGGAAAATTTAAAACATCGGCTACCAGTACTCTAATTTGATATGTTTTAGAAGACTTTGAGTGGTTAGGTGTCAAGATCTTCATTATACGTTTGTTATATGAATCAATAACAGCTTATACCGGTAGTTTTATTCCATACCATTTAAAATGCCCAGTAGTCAGCTTGCAATTATAGCTTGTATAAGTAGCAGCATACCGGTACTGTCAATAATCGTTAGTCCTGTGTGAATTGAAATCTAAACTCAAAGTCATTGGAACAATTTACTGAATCACAGACAATGTATACCCACATATTGCTGCGGATCCGTAGCCCTACCACTCCCTTTGCTGGTTGTGTTGGGGGAGTGGGGCCCCACTCCCCCAACACAACCAACAAAGGGAGTAGTAGGGCAACAGATTTGCAGCAAACCCACATAGTACAATATCTGTACAGTTAAAGGGCCAGTAATGCTAACTTTTGATGATTTTCTCATTTTTTGTATTTTGTATGTCAACTGCAACTTCTTATCATACTCCCCAAAAATGTTTAAACACCCACCATTTGGCTTGTCAACTTAGCATTTATATTTGTAAAATGCATTGTTATTGTTTACATAATAATTCTATTCCAGACCAGAAATCACTTTTCAACAATAACAATGCAGTTTACACATGTATGGTCTGCGTTGACAAGCTGAATACTGTGTCTATCAACATGCCTTGGGGAGTAACACAAGGAATTATGGTCGACATTCAAAACAAAAATGGTGAAAAAAAATATCAAAAGTTAGCTTTACTGGCCCTTTAACAATCAGCACACTATTAACCCTTTCACCCCCAGTTCCCTGTACACAGGTCCAACTTTACCATAGAAAACAATGGATTTAGGACAAACCATGTTGGTGAAAGGGTTAAACTTGAAAAATAAGTAAACAGATATTACGATACCAGGCAGGTACTTTCAAAAAAGATAGGATTCATTACCACAGGCTTTAGGAAAATTGATTCCGTTTGTCAGGAGAAAGTTCCTGTGAACTATGGTACTTAAATCTTTTTTCTCATTGTTTGCTTGTTTTTTTTTCTGACTACCATATTTTCTCTCACAATAGGTAAATGGGATCCATACAAGTACCCTATCATAGACATCATCAAAGCCAACTTTTTGTCTCTTGAAAAATTGCTAGAAGATGAAGAAACTCAGGTCAATGGTGTTGTAATAATCATAGACCTCAGTGGATTGAGTTTCTCCCATGCTACACATATAGGTCCAATATTTGCCAAAAAGGTCACTTCAATATTTCAAGTAAGTTGCAGATTTGCATGGCATATTTCAAATGTGATTTTTTTTATTAATCACACTAACTGTACATAATACTACAATGATTTTTCAGTGACCCAAGTATGTTTATCCTTTTACCTGCCAGACAGTATCACTTCCCAATCTGTCTAGTCACTAAAAAGTGGTATTGAGCCAAAACTATATGCATTTTCACCCACTTAGCTTGGTATGTTATTGCAGCTTTAGTCTGTAAAAATCATGTTTACACTATCTCTGTCTTCAAGTCTTTGTTAAAATGCATCATATGGGACATGTTTTGCTTCACTAGTTTTAATCAACTTGACCTGATGGTGAAATAAGAATTGGCAGGTAAAAGGTTAAATCATACTCAAATTCTTTTTTGTCCTTTGATAATCTGTACTTGCTTTTATGTTGTACAAAATTTTAAATACAGGTATCCAGCTTTAAGACGGATCCTAAATAATAAAAGCATATACTATTTAACGTGCTCATTTTAAAGCTACATTTTGTTGTAGTTGCTAGCATTGTTCTGTCTGTGAAAAACAGTTTCTCACCAAACATGTCCAAATACTCAGTATTCATCTTGTCAACATAGCCTCTACTGGTATGTCTCTAATATCTGATGTTCTTGTTGACAAGTGAATTTTAGTTCAGATATTTGTCAACAAAAACATAGTGTATTGTATACAATACATTGTTCACAAGGCGAATACCATGTATTTCAAATACTCTAGATAGACAAAAATGAAAAGTTTGTAGAAAAGAAATATTAAGAATTTTAGTAAAAGATACCATTTTAATCCTATCATCCATTTTCATCATCTCATCATCATTTCTTTGTTGATCGCAACCCTTTCACTATCATTGCCAAATTTGAACCACCAATTGCATATCCGTTTTCCAATCAGAATCATATAATAATATTAACGTATAGCAACTCAGAAAAACATACTCACAGACTACAACATACTACAACCTATTCAAACAGCAATTAGGCTGGTTGTTTTGTCAATGTTTAGGAATAAAACACTCAGCATTGCCTAAATTAAGGAGTGGCATGGGTGGCTCACATTAGGCTGCCATTTAATAACAACAGGGTCCCCGTTACAATCATTCTTAATTCACACATTAATGCTACATTAATGCTACCTACCAGTACTAATATTTGCATAATGGATCCATCTTCTATCAAAGGCAGTCTTACCATTGTGCAAATTTTGCATAATATTCAACAAAATACTTCATTTCTGAAATACTTTCACATAAATCTACATGCAAGTAGTCCTCTCTGCTACATGAACTCAATTGAACAGCATCACGAAGATGACTTACCAAAAATTACAACACTGTCTCTCAGTTCATCCCACCTTCTCTACTCTGGAGCTATTCCATTCATATTATTTAGACACGGTCCCTCTACCTGTGATAGAGGGACTGTGATTTAGATAACTGTTTATTCCTGTCATGTTGGACCTAAGGACAATATTGCAATAATAATGGCTGTTTCTTATGCATACCAAAAGTCTGTCCTTTACGAGTCCACAAGGAGTATCATATCTCTGGAGTATTAACTATAAATTAATGCTGTGTGATTCACAACCAAGTCACTGCACTCACCCATCCATATTCTCCTTCAGCCATCTTTGGTATGCATACTTATTTTCATTCATTCCTTGTACAAGTAACAACTTAAGTTTTCCTTCAGAACCTTCAAACACCCCACCCATGATGGAGTTAATTCATGGCAATTTATGCACCTTCATATTAAATTTGCTGTCATACATCAAGTTTAAAGCTACTGTAACTGTCCCTTTTGACAACTTTTTGAGTTTCTTGTTCAGTTTTTCAACAACAGCTTCTTGGTCTACTTCCTACATCATTTTGAAATACTCAGTACTTGGTTTGTCAGAACGCTGTGTAAGTGCGTGACCTGCATTACTATCATGATCACAACTTGAATTCAAGTCTGGAACTTATGGTAATTTGATTTTCAACACAAACAATGCGGGACACAGATAATACAGTCAATGTTGACAGGATAAGTACTGGGTATTTCATAGTCTGGCAGAGACCCTGCGATTCGCATTCTCCCCTGTTGGAACACGCGCGCCCTTCAGAGACGCGACGCGAATCCCAGGGTCTGGACGTTCTTGCAAGCGACTGGTCGGATTTCTGCCTGATAGAATTTATAGAACTCCACACACCCGTTAATCAAAACAAAAATGACAAGTAGCATAGCCAAATAAAATGAAAAATGAAAAATAAAAACATACCACGTATATAGGTCTACTGGCTACTAGTATATATTCTCTCCGCCCATAGGTGTTTCTTTTGAGGTCACTACCCTTATGAATATTCATACCCTTACAAAAACGGACAGTCGCTGTGTCTGGCAGCGCGTGCTCACAGCTGCACAGCGTAGTCTTCGAATGCAGGCCCATCGTGGGCGCGCACAAAACAAGGCACAGCGACTGTGGAGAGTCTAGGTATTTCATAATGCTTTGGAAAGTAGACCAAGAAACTGAAGTTGAGGTATGCAATAAAAAACCTAAAAAAAGTAAAGCGTTACTGTTACTGGCACTTTAAAGTTTTCCCTATTCCCCATTGAACATAATCAGTGTGTACCTCCTAAGCCAATTTGATGTGCCACCATCTCTACACATTTCTCCCAGAATCATAAAATTTTACATTTTGCACGCAATGGAGCAGGGCTGTCTCAAGGAAATGTCAAGATATTTCTAAATTGACCCAGAAAGTTGTGAAATATCAGTTGGAAGACACACCAATCACATCTCATACCTCTATGCCATCACATACCACATACTTTATAACATGTGTTTTTATTAATCTGCTGCAATCTTGACCTATCAGCTCTGTAATTTCTTTCTAGCCGTGTCTCTGGTTCAGAGAAGTCAATTTATTTATCCTTCATCTTGATTCCATTTTACAGGTAACAGTGCATGTCATCTCAATGTTGTTATGTCTTCTCCATCACATAGCATTATAAAATATGGTCTTGTCGTATTGTTTTTGTTGTGTCTTCAGTCAAGTGTATTTCATTAGAGGGAATTTGACCACATTTTTGTGTATTACACAATTGAAAACTAGCAAATACAGTCGCAGGAACTTTTGTACATGTTACCATCTCACTGTGAATGACACATATCACTGTTTTCCACATAATGTCCATTCAAAGTTACAGGGAAAAGACACAAAATGACACTATTTCATAACAAGTTCACAATTGGCAATGCCTGTGAAAGGGTTGTGACAACATGTAGGCTATCTGTATATGATTTGAGTTATATCTTTTGGTATATTTTGTCAACAGTGGATATTGTGACCCACATTGCATGGTATTCTTATGTTCTGTTGTGAATTTGTCAATGCTTGAATGCAAGCATAATGTAACTCATGTGCACCTAATATTGCAGCTGCATTAATATTACCACAATTAAGATATGTACCTGTCTTGATATTTTAGTTACATCTACATTCTTTCTGAGTTTGTAAAGAGTGCCAATAATAGATCTGTTCAGTATCTCAAAAATAACATTCTGTGTGTGGAAACCATTAAGCATTCATTGTTTGCAGACTGTGGTTGCCCGCCATGCACATTTCATACCTTAGTACACTCAAACTGCTTTTCACACTGACTTAAATTCTCAGTAAAGTGTTCACATTTTGAAGTCCTGAAGAGGTATTTTTTGATATCTGATAGATGTTTCCACAATCGATCTTGCAGAATGCCATGCCTGTACGAATCAAGGGAGTCCATTATGTAAATGAGCCTAGAATATTTGAGTGGCTTTTCGCTATAATTCGACCATTCCTCAAAGAAAAACTGAAACAACGGGTAAGTACAGAAATGTGACAAATTCATCTTCATATATGGCTTTCATAAATCAGTGATACTAAAACTTAACCATTCCGGATTGGGAAATTGAATGCACTCTTGTTTCTCAATATTAAGTAAAGCTTCAAATTGTGAATTGAAACATTGCGAGAGAAATATTGAAATATGAAAGCAAATAATTATCATGCATGCTAATGATGGAATTGTATTAACAAGTGTATGCTGTTTTCAATTCCTATGAAATACTGCTATATTTTCCCATGGATTTATGTATTTGCCTATATGAATATTGAAGTCAAGATGGCCAGTTCTGAAAACTCACACTACTTGCCTTATTATGCAGATATCAATATGATTTTGTTTGTTTGTTTTTTACTAGATCCGCATCCATGGATCTAACTTCAGTTCACTCCACGAATTCATTCCGTCATCGTCTCTTCCGTCTGACTATGGCGGCAGTCTGCCGGAATTCAACAGCAAGGAATGGATGGACTTCATGATGCAGTTCGATGACCAGTTTTTAGAAAGTGAGAAATACGGAATTCTAGGTCAAGAAATGAAAGATGTCACACAGGGAGATTGACTATTCTCATCAAATGGTCAATTCAAGTCATCTTGGCCAGCTTCTACTTCTCAACAATGTACTTGTTATAAATAATTGTGAAATATATGGTGAATTATTTACTTACAGATGGAAAGATGCATGTTTTACATGTGAAAACTGTTTATAACAAATTTCGTCATTGAAATACCAAACAGCAAAAGGGTCTCTAAAAAGATTCAGGTATCGTTTCTTTCCAGGGTGAATATTGTTCTTTTTTTTTGGTTTTAATTGTCATAAATTATCAAAAATAGCATTCAGTGTTGTTCACAAAACATTTTCTAGCAAGTGTTTGTGTTGGAAAAAACATCGTATATTCACCATCCCAAATCCAATTGCTGCATGAATTTATCATGGATTCCTGTTCTGTAAACAAACCACAATGTCTTGAAAAACATTCAAATCATATGATTGCATTCAACAAAACACTATACTGTAGTAAGATGGAAAAATTGATATGTACAGTTTTGTGCTTGGTTCAACTGAAGCTGGATCAGACACAAGGCAGCAAAATAGTGGAGTTATGTGTTGTCACTGATATGTTAACTGCTAATATTATTGCGTTATTAATTTGTGTGTAAAGGGTATTGTTTTCTCAAAGCTCCTTGTGCTGCGAAATCCATCTTTTGCTTTGCAATTATAGCTGTGTTTTATTAGAAAAAAGAAGGATCATAATTCTTCTGGTCATCGTACACTGCAGTGTAATTTCTGATTTAATTCAACTGAGGTTTGTACCTAAAAATCCTTCACTCACCCAGCTAGAAACAATTGTATTTACATTTCTTTGTTATTGGTGTATAGTATTACATGTAATATAGATAAGAAAACTGAGAAAATTTGGTAAGAGAAATTGTTTCGGTTATATACAATTCCAAAAGTGTCCTTATGTCAATATTTCTACCTTCAATGGTGACAACATGATGTAAAGCATAATAATGTTACAATACTGTGAATAGAAATGAAGCCAGAAACTCTATAAAAGTTATCATCAGTCAACTGATGTAGACTCTGTAAAATTAAAATATAACTTCAGTGAAGTGAGTGAATGGCTTGCATTCATATCTAACATTTCTAAATATCATGTTAAACTAGTGATGAAGTTAATCAAATATTGTTATTATCCAAATATGTTCACAACTTACATAATGCAAAATCATATGAAATTTTATGTTTGGGCAGCTACCAGTACTTCATGAATATGATGGTGCGCCGAATATGAAGGGTTATTTTTCAAGTTCTGTCCATACATTCAGAACTGTATAACATTGAATAGCTGCAGTATCTTTGTTTTTGAAAAACAAATGATGAAAAAATATGTAATACTTTGGCAAGGTCACTTCTACCATGTTGCAGATATTTAAAGTAACATCTTGGTCTTTTAGGGTGCTATGTGAAGTGCGCCACCATGAGACCAAACAGTGCAATTGTAAATACCGGTACATAGGTGTATTGATATACCAAAATCCGAGCAGTTTACATCAGTAGACAATTACGGCTAGAACTTGAAGATGCATTGCTCAGCTTGTAATATTGTATATAAGTATACATAACATGATGGTACCTGAAGCATGTATGACAATTTTGGGGCAATCAGGTTACAGAAAGCTTTAATTTAAATGTGTTTTATGAGGCAAGAGTTATGTTTTGCTGCAAAAGTTCAAAGTAAATAGTTAGAAGATCAAGCAACAATGTTTCTTCTGCATATTGTAACTATTCTTTCATGTTTTTGAGTAATAAAATTAAGAATATAGCATTTAAATCACTCATTGTGTTTAGAAATGTTTTGATTGAATTTAGATAGTGAGTTGAAGTGTGATGTGGCGTAAATTTACCATTTTCAATTTTTGTAAGAATATTCGGATCAGGTTATTGAGTGAAAAATAGCTATACAAATAAAAGTTTTTTTGATGACTATGCAGGATATACAGTACAGACCACTGGAACAGAGATCAACCATATTTTGCCAATCATTCATCTTTTTCAAGTATTTAAGCTAGAATGCGCCGCAGGGACAGATATTCAGACTCTTAAATTTTGACAATATTTTTTCAAGCTCTGGGAGAAAGAAAAATTTTCACTGTCTTTGTTTATCAAAAATTGAAAAATGTGTTTTTCTTCGTAGAGTTTACACAGGGATGGCTCCCATTTTGAATTTTAAATATTGGTAAATGTCAGATAATTTGTTTCTCTGGAAGCAAACTTTCCATGTTGACTCCTTACGCAAAAAAGCAAGATTCAAAATCTAGACCTAGCATGCACTCAAGGTGATGCATAGATGTATAGGTGATATTGTTGTCTCACAGGATTTTTCAGACTTGACCATGCTCCATCCTCATAATGCTTCTTCACTCCTAGCGAACTGTACAATTGTGATCAGCCAATCAGGAACAGTCAGTGCCAGTAAGATATGATAATAGTTGTAACCACAGCAACAAAAGACAATGGCAAATATGACAAATATCACAACTTTTGAAAATCTGTATCTACATTAAATTTTTCAGGTTCATTTTAGGTCAAACTTTCCCTGCGTAAGTGGCGCATTTCTGTGGACTAAATTTTACCAAAAAGGCATCTTTGTTTGGATTGGATCATGGAATATAACATCCATGGTTAGATACTACAAAGTTGCCATAAAAATGATCTTGAGCTTTCCAATTTCCAGAAGCATTAAAAACAGTCTTAGCGCTCAAGTTCAATTTTCTCAATCCAAGCATTGGCAAAGCACATCTCAGCAGTATTTCAACTGTCTTATTGATAACTCCTCTATCATTGTAATGTAATCAAAATAACCATACCTAAAACAGTTAAGAAGTCTAAGTTCAACCATAGGTGTATAGGTTTTTGTGATCACTGTCCAATCATCACGTAGCTCTGAATTGCATCATGATTGTGTAACTGTAATCACTAATAGTTGTAAGAGTGAAATGCAACACTGCCATGCCCTTGAATCATCACAAAGAGCAATAGAGGCAAGGTCATTACTCGGCTATCAGTGCAATTGACGACATAAGTCGGCATGTTGTTTGTAAAGGTTTAAAAGAACTCTGAAATGATAAATTGTCATATCAAAACAGCATTGTTTATGAATTATGATGACAACTTTGATCCAGTTCTTGGTTGACATTTGGAGATGATATCAAAGATTGTCATGAAACCATATTGTATTCTCACAGTAGCAGCACACAATTTTGCTATCTAGAGTACTACACTGCAAAACATCGGATGACGTCTTTAAGGCCATAAATCTGTCAAATTGGCTGATATCCCTAAAGCTTGTGACTTGTTGTCAGTCAGAGGGGCAGGCTTTGCTTATATTCTGAGATCATGATCTGATTTGAATTGTAGTGGCTTTACCAGCTTCAGATTATCTCCAATATAAGGTATACATGGTGTAAGAGCAATATAAAGCAAACAAAACATAAGGTTTTCTAAGGTTACTGACCTTGACCTGCTTGATGGCCTGGAGGCCAAAGTAATTACATTGTTTGTTTTGCGTCCCTGCATACATAGGTTTTTTTTAGAGTTTCCATAAAAAAACACATTAAGTTCATTTGAATAGGACTTTTCACCATAGCTGTTCTGCCTACAAATCTAAATTGTACTTCAAACACCTGCATGCTTGTAGAAAATGTGTCATTGTAGTGTAAATTACAGAGGTGAATTGTAAGGTTCTGCTTTGATTTTATAATTGGCGCAGGTTAAATGAAAACAATCAAGTAAATATAAAACTTACAGGTGTAAACTTTCTGTGTTTTTGAACCACTTCCAATTACGAGCATACCTTTCAAAATTTTAAGTGGGTGGAAAACTAAAAAATAAACTATTGTGGCCTAATTTCTGATGTGGGGTTTGTTAATGGAGTTCAGAGGCGAGTCTGTACAGTACGCAAGACCTAATTATGAGGATATGTGATATGTTTGGCAAGCAAGACAGGCTGTCTGGATATCTGGTGTTCATTTTCCATGAATGTCTTAAATGACTTTTTAGAGAAAGAAGTTACAAACAAAAAGTTTCAGACAAGAATTTTGGAAAAGTTATGATTTATTTGGCCGAGATGTTGAACGGAAATTCACAATTTTGTCATCAATCTCAATAAAATCATTCCAAGGTATCACGGATTAAACTGAATGCTATCTTAGGCCAAAAAAAGATAAATTGTTCTGTTCCGATAACATGGGTTTCAAAAATTGGGTAGGTAGGTCGGCAGGGTTTTTTCCAAAATATTTTTTATTTTTTACATATGCATTTTTCAGGGGTTGAAGGCGATCAAACACTGGCCACAACATTTCCAGAAAAACGTATCATACATATAAAAGGAAGAGCAGAAATCAAATGCCAGGTAATGAATGCATGATTTTATGGGTTTTTTCTTTCTTCTTTTACTTCTGTGTTTACGTAGCTTTATAAAGTTTAGGGTTGGCAGGTAAAAAATAGGGTGGTACGGGTAATCAGAACAGCACAATTTTTTTTTTCTCAGCCTTACAGCCATTTTAAAAGGAGAAAAAAAATCTTAAATACTTCAGAATATCTCCCCCAAAAGATTCACACATGCATATTTCTCCATCACTTCAGAAAAAATAAAGCTATCCTATGTACATTTGAAGGCTGTGTTACAAGTACTTCTGTTGAAAAGCAATAATGCAAGCTATCTAAAAATCGCACTTGAAAAAAACTTTAATTTAAAACATTTTTAATTGATGATTATTGGCAACATAGCTCTGTTGTACATTCCACAAAGTGCATCAGCTACAAAGTAGTGTCACCATCACTTTTTTGGCAATTTGATAACAGTAACTGTCCAAAACAGTTAGAATATTAAACTGTGATATTTAGTATTTTAATGTTGTAAACATCTACATTGTTGAATCCTTGTGTGATGTTTCAATATTGTTCAAGAGTCCATTATTGGGAGTTTTGCGTTCTAGGAAAACATTCAAGATTTTTCTTGCTCTAACTGTTCAAGACTGAACAGTTCTGAACTGTTCAAAACATGTACAGCACAATGCTGGCTGCAAGTTTTTGTAGATAAAACCTACAGAGAGGTTCTTGATGACTTCAGGTCTGGCTTAGTTGTTGTCTCCGAGTCATAAGAAATAATCTTGTCACAGTAAATCAAAGTTAAGGGACATACATTTATATGTAACAGTTAGGTAGAAGGTAAGATATCCCCTTTCAATCACAATGATATCTCTATCTCTCTAATCAAAACCTTTCAGTGAAGACAATTGTGAACTGTGAACTCTAACTGCCCTGTATCACCCTAGCCCTGGATACACAACCTATGTTGACCTCTCACCTGTGTTGACCTCTCCATACAATTATATTTTGTCTCAAAGTAATAATGCAGGCCTCTGTCCCACCACTGGGGTGTTGTCAAATTGTAGTCAATTACATATTGTAGTCTGAAATCCATTACCTGCTTGACACAGACTTTATAGAGCTGTGGCACTGTAAACTTGCTGAGTTACAGCAGAATTGAGTTTTACAACATTATGTTTACAGTTCTATAGAATACTTCATAAGGCTGTATCATGATTATTTGAAGAGATTTTCCTGTCGATGATATCAATAAATAGCCATATGCTAATTTATGACATAAATTATGTACAACCTTGTTCTTGTTCACTATATACCGGTATGTTATACCGTTCAAGTTCAGCAAAATCATAAAAATCACCATATCTTACTATGTTGTGTACTTCTGAAATCATCCTTTCAAATATTACAATGTAGAGTTGACAAGATATCTGCCATGAACTTTTGGAGCACTGCAATCTTTATACCCAAAATAACAAATATTGTCCCCAAAAATACAATCTTGCTAATTTGCCACAATTTGCACAGATTAAATTTAGGTCATACTAGGGGGGGCTGTATGGCAAATTTAGAACCAAAGTGTGAGCAGTTTGTCAGATTTTTAACAAAATATGATAAAAATGCCCAAAACATGATCTTGCTACAATTTTGTCATGATTTGAACAAACTAGACTATAATGTCATCAACGAACCTGCATAACAAATTTTAAACTTACTGAACAAGAACTTTGTGAGAGATAGACTTTTTACCAAAACTGACAAAAATTTCCCTAATATTACAATATTAATAATATCATGATTTGAACCAATCTGACAAACATCAACTCTGTAGTACTGAACACAGAGTATCAAAGCTATCTGGCACGTGGTTTGTGAAAAGATTTTTCACCTTTTGTACTAATTTGAATGACTTTCAACTCTAAACAAACAAAAAAGACAAAGTCCAACCAAAGCCTTTTTCATATCTTATGTCAAAGTAACAGTTGCTGCAGTGGATGGCATTATACATCAGTACAGACAATGCATGCCATATGATCCCTTAAGCTCCTATTGCCATACATATAATATACATCAAATAGGCGCTGAAAGTCATACTGGTATGCAGCCAGTGATTTTCAGCTGAGCGTCAATTCTTATCAGGGGTTCCAGTGGAGTTTAGCAAAAGAATTATATACTACCAGTACTTATAGACCTTTAACAGTGTTCCCATCAGTTGTTTCAGGAAGTAGCACTTGCATTACCGTACCATCATTTATTGCATCAATCACAGACAAGTATGGGAGTAGATGTGATTATCTTATCCAACATTTTAACTCAGTTATAAGTACTGCCTCATACCCTGAGGTTGGCCAGTTGGTTGGTTGGTTGGAAAGTAAACTTCGACAAGTGGAAGTAGCTATGATAAATTGATGTGGGAGCTGTTACAAACTCAGTCAGACTCAAGTAAAAATCTTTTGACAATTTACATTATTCAATTTATAAAATGTCCACATTTAGCTGAAAAAACTCACCACATCACATTGCCTGACATCCAATATTATATATTATTGCCTGAATACATGGGTTTATGTGCCCGAGAGCAGGTGACAATTTGCCCGACGCCAGGAGGGCAAATTGTCACCTGCTGCGAGGGCACATAAACCCATGTATTCAGGCAATAATATTTTTATTACATGCCTCTTCACGGTTAATGCTATATGACATTTAATTACATGCAGGGCATTTAAGAACAATTTTAGCATCATCGACCAGCATCAAACAGATTTTAACGAAAATCAAAATAGCAGTGCACGCATGGATATTTTACATCTAGCGTTAAGCGTCTACTTTGACTTCGAAAACGTCGCAGGGCTTCACTGGACCGGGTAACCATGGAAACTGGTCAGTACATCGTTCACCAGCCCCCAACTTCCTGGATGTTCCTATTCAAATCAATGCACTAATTTGCACTCACATCGAGGCATGTAATAAAAGAAGCATAATGTAAAATGTTCATTACTTTAAACCATATTATTATACAAAAATATGACATGCAAAATATGAAAATTACTCAGAATATAATTAAGCATACACATCTTCAATTGCAAATTTTAAGATAAAATATCTCAGAGACTTTATTCAGTATAGATTGAATCAATACTATCTACCATTAAGTAATATTGCCTTAAATAAAGCATTTTGATCCATAACATTCTTTTTGGAAATTCCATCAAAATACAGTATTTCGTAACAATCGAGATTGTGCCTAAGATGGGATGACCTTTAGCCTATAAGAGGTCAAGAGTCTACTGCTGTGTGCTGACCCTCCCCACAATCAAGCCATGAACTTTTGAGTATGCGGCTAATCAATGCAAATTCAAAGTGTCATCTTTTATGTTACCATTCTATACTTTTTGTAGATCAAAAAGTTTTGAATTACCTTCATATTGAAAGCCTTTCATTTACTAAGATTTCACTTTAGAAACACGTTTTTTGACAGCTTTCACGATAGAATGTCATTATACTGGTTATCTTAGCAACCAATCAATAGATTAACCAATGGAAGCAGCATTCCCTGTGCATTCCAATTCAAATCAATGCACTGACAATAGACATCCATAAAAGCATGTAAAATTCTCGATATTCAAATACTCTCCTTCAAATCCAGTTGATCAATGACTTGAAGAATACGTTTCCATTTTATGTTATTGTCCATTACTACTACAAACATTCCATTTGAAGAATGATGGGGAAAGATTTTCTTTATAGTATCAGAAGAATGAATATCAAAAGACTTTCCCATGAAAAATCTTCTTCCCCAATAAACTTTGTGTCTGATAATACAGTGGTAAGATTAAGACACACACACACACAGACATTATGTGTTTCCTTTGAAGTTCACATGGCAAAATAGTTTGAATGACACACATTCAAGTTGCCATCTCTCTTGATAAACTCTTGTGGTATTTAACAGCTTGAGAACAATCTGTGAAAATTTCTAAAAGAGCTGCATATATTTCCGGACACTTCAAGCTAGTTTCCTGCCATGGTGTTAAAGTTTACATCAAAAGAAAAAATCAAAACAAGACCCATGTGGGATCATTTCATGCTGATGTTTATTTCCAGACACCAGTGGCTCTGCTCTACAAACCTTCAGAGCTAAGCACTCCGCATGTTTTGCTTAATTTGCTAATGTTATCATTAAATTTGATGATCATTAAAGACTTCCTTAAACCATCATCATACATAAATCTATGAAATTTTGTTGAAAAATTTAAGTGTTTCTCTGAGTCATAAATTTCCCATACACACATTCTTATCAAGCAGGAAATGGCACACACACATATACATACAAACTTGATGATAGCAAATGTACTCTGGAAGAGGCTTGATACAGCACAAAGTGTCCAAAATGAATTAAACAACTTCACTGTTACAATCATATTGACCCTGGAATGAAGTATTGAGTGGATGACATGTTATCTTGTATTCTGAATTTCTTGAAAGGCTTTTGAGTTCAAAAGATGCATTTTGCGTCCAAAGTCTGATCACACACCATTGGCACCTGTCAGAGCTTCACGAAGCAGTGATATGAATCTATGCACATCAGTAAATG
>LD356013.1:0-13611 GCA_001465055.1 Ptychodera flava
TTGACCGACTTGGCAGGATAACGGACAGGGGCGCTCGGCAGGAAAAGGGTTAAAGGACTGAACAGCCAAGTTGGATACAGGTACATTACTTTCTTTCATATGAGGCATAGCAAGTTGAAGAAAATAAGTTTGGGCTCTTTTCCACCCTTCACTGACTTGACAGGATGGTGGGTTACAGGGGCAGGCAGGAAACATGTGTAGTCAAATCTCACAGTTTGAGTGGCAGATAAGGAAAAGCAAACATGTAATTTTTACCAAAAATAAAAGATATCTGCAGTCAAGTAAATATGGTGATAATAAAAATCATCAGCATCATCATCATCATTGTACAAGTTTATTGATGGCACAAATACAGCTATCTGGTTGGTCCAAACATGAAAAGAACCATTCACAATCTAGCATAGTTGGAATACCCCTTTTCCTGCCAAGTCCATATTTCACCACCAGGCCAAGATGGTTAAAATTAATCAAACACAACATATTCCATATGATGTATTTTAACATAATACTGTACATTTGAAGGCTGTTGAAAACATAAATACTGTAAAGTTGATTTTTTTTGGACAAAAGATGCTATAACATACCAAGCCAAGTGGGTGAAAATACGTCATGTTTTGGCTCAATACCGCTTTTTACTGACTTGGCTGATGGGGAAGTGATACAGTTATTACTGTCTGGCAGGAAAAGGGATACATGTGAGCTGTCAACTAGAGAAAAATTCCTTTTTACAGTACTGCCATGATAGCAATAAACCACATCAGCAACAGGTGTGTACGGCTCCGACCAGTTTACTTCAAATGTACACTAGCTCAAAATGTCATGATATACCCATTGCTAGGGTGGTTTGTTGCATGGTAAGAAGTCATTCTGAATATACCTGGTTACCATGGTTACAAGCACTCTTTCGGTAACATGATATATGCACTGCAAAGACTCTATATAATAACATTATCCTGGACATAAAGACATTAACCCGTTGTCTAGGCATAGCATTTCAGCAATAACCATGATGCATAGGCTCATGCACACATTTAGTATGTTAGCTTGAGTCTGAGATTTTGTTGATTAAAATTTGACTGAAAAGTAATGGCAATAAACTGTATGGAAGTGACTGTGTTCAGTCTCAAATTGTCAACTGCTCTATACAAGTATGAAAAATCTTTGTTACATTATATTATATATAGTTGTATTGATCTTCCAAGTGTGTGTTTAAAAGTTATATTTGCATTGATTCACATACAAAGCAGATCAGCAATTTTAAATACGTTGGATGCATATATAATTTCAGTGTGATTGATTAACATGTGCATGGACTATTCTAAGGCTATTATTGAGTGAATTTCAAAACAGCTGCAATAGTGCACTGCTAATACTTGATTGTAGGAAGTACATTACTCTATATCATATTTAATTAACCATGCTATTAAAATTATTCTTTAGCATTAGAGTGTACCACTTTCAGTTTGTTGAAATCAGTGAGTTTCAATTTATGTATTGGATATTTGTAAAATTGAAAAATCTTAGGTTGATCAATAATTCATCTGCTAAATCCAAGGTTCAGATTTCAAGGTGAGTAACTGCATTTTTGGACACAGGTGTGTCATATTTTCAAGGCAACCTTTTATACACACTACATGAATATTGTACAGTTTTGATAAAATCTCAGCTGTGTGTCTAGGATTTCACGATGTTCACCTGAACATCTGTGACGCATGGTGAGCTTTGCAACATGCTCTGCCCTGGAGGTTATTCTGTGTACCAATTACAGAGTGGATCAGACGGTACTAGCACTGTTTTCATTGCATTGGAGCAGTGGGAAAACCTTCAACTTGTGAACTGTTCAGGCTTCCCAACTGTCGTGCCAAATTACGTTTTGTAGTGCCTCAAGTATTTCTCTTAGGAAACAGAAAATATGTAACTTACTACCATGAAAAATGCACAAATTCACAGTAGACTGTTGCACATTTACATTTAGCTGTTGTAGAGTGGTATGCTGATCTATATCCCTTCTAAAAGAGTAATTAAGTTTTATTCACAGAGAAACTATTTGTAATTTGATGAATGGTCTCGACTACTTTTAGGGTTAGTTTACACATAGGCCCTCGTTTTTCTTGAGGGTCTATGGTTTGTATCATCATCCAGTAATACATGTACATGTAACTGTTATCAGTTCCATATTTCTAGACATCTCTCTTCCGCTTCAACTTCCGTCCATAAAATTAAAATATTTGTAGAAGATTACAGTGAAAAGTGAATTTCAGTTCATTTCTTTGCAACTGTAACATGCTTATACGTTTCAAGGTATTCCTTGGGGGACGCCTTCGTTTGCACTCCAAGACAACATTTCACACCTGTAGCACAACTCTTCTGTACATACTCATGAACAGATACCAGAGTTTATGTCCTATGTAGACAGCGTTTTGTCCCATTCTTGAGTTTTGGAACTTCACTGATCTGAAACAAAAAAAGACATTGTGAAAAACTATCATACTGTACATTACTGTATGCTGATTGGGTACCATAGTAACAGCAGAGTCATATGATATTATCAATTCTTTGTAAGTCCAGTGTGTGTAGACTTTGATCATTTGATTAATATAGATCGTGTCTCTAGAGCTATTTTTTTTTATAACACTTAATAAGAAATATCTAATGAGTATTTTTAGCAATAGTGCTACCTTTGTAGATTTCAGAGTAAAGGCTAAATGTCAAACTGGTACAGTCATATGATATCTTTATTGTGTTTACCAACATACCTCAAGCACCAAGGAATTTCATGACCTAGCCACTTGCCACATAGAGTGCATGTCACCTTAATATCTGCCAATATTTGATATAAAGTGCATTTGTTATTATCTCACTCAGAGCCAGTTTAATTGTGTATCTAGCAAAAATTTACACAATTCTTTTTGGCATTTGTGGTATTTAGTAGGCAGTGACAGTACACATACAGACCAGTTATTGTATCTCTGTAATTACTCTGAAATTGCTTGAATAGTAGCTACTGTCCTTTGTTTTTCAAAGCACTCTATGTTTCAACGGCTTTGAAATCACATTGTAAAAATGAACGTACATTTGTTAGTCATTCTGTCTTATTCTGGATAAGTGTATATAATAATAACCTAAATTAAATTTTAGTATATTCAAATGTTTTAAATGGCAATCCAGGATAATTTGAGCAACTTTGGCAGCATCACACATCATAGTTCCAAGACAAGGAGGAAAAAGCTGAGACAGAGACTAGACCAGTGAATACAATATGCCAGCTAATTTCAGATCAGTAATTGTGATCCTTAATGGTATATGCAATCTGCAAATCAGGAATTTGTTGTTTTGAAAGATATCCTTTTCAGCCAACCCTGAAAGTACATGCTATAAATATATACTTTTAACTCCTATTTGGATACACATATATATACATGTATATATATACATTAACAATCTTTTCTTAATGTATAGCACTATGGCACTGTAATCTATTATGTGCCAGTAAGTATATACATGTATGTGTTTGGTGTGTGCATTTTGTTTGTTTCAGAGATTTCAAAGTCATTGATAACTCTCAGTACCAAACCTGTAAGCAGAGCTACAAATTGTCAAACTGTATAACACGTTTGTTTCTGGGAAGTCTGTATTTAACAGTTCACATAATGAATGACTGGAAAACAGCATGCTTCCTGCTAAGTAGTCGTGATTTTCTGTAGCTGTTAGAGGCTGTCAACCACATGATGCAACTGTGGTTTAAATCGTGATCTCAGTCTTTGAGACGCCAGCAGGCAAGCCTTTCAGGATGTGAATGGCAACGCTAACACCCACAGAGAGGTTCTGTGGTCAAAAAGTGGATTATTTTTTATTCTGTATTCAATTTTGCATAATGCTTTACATGTTCTACTCATGCTGTGACATCTTTAAATCCCACAATAATCCTAAATTTGTTACCTCTTTATGCAGTATGGTAAATTACATGTATGTTTCTCCACACAATGTACCGGTACATGCATGTTCAGTCAGATTCAAGCCCAACCAATAGTGAATTTAGGGTTTTGTTTCATCTCACAGGCAAAGACTTTTGAATGTAGAGATATAATGTAATGCCCATTGTCTTATTTTGAGCACAATTGTGTGGTAGTATGTTTTGGCAGGTATGATTTCCTAAAATATATTTTTGAATATTTTTGAACTTAGCGCTTAGTGAGTTAAAGGGATATAGTCGTCGGAACTGCGCCTGTGCGAGTTTCTTGTTTACAAACAATGTATTTCGTAAACGATATCAAGATGCACCTCATCATCATAGCTGCAACATTTAAATTATACGATGATAGATTATGACAGACATGTCTTAACTGTCATCAATCACCATTGTGCCTTGGATACATTGTTGCCATGGGTCGTATGGGTCCCATACGACCTTTGAGCGCAGTTCCGACGACTATATCCCTTTAACCCTTTCACCACCATGGTTTGTCCCAAATCCATTGTTTTCTATGGTAGAGTTGGACCTGTATACAGGGAACTGGGGGTGAAAGGGTTAAGTCAGTACAGGTACATGTACATGTACATGTAACTGTCATGTCTACAGTTCATCAGTTTTTGCAGGCCTTCAAATGTTCAAGTCTGTTAAAATACAACATGCGGGAGTCAACCAACTTGACCTAATGGTGAAATTTGAACCTGACAGGGTTAAAGCTACTGCATGTACACTAATTCCATACAGTTTGAAAGGGAAACTATTCACAATGATGTAAATCATGGTAGACTAAAATCACTTGCCTCTTTGCATGCACCAACAGTTGAAGGCAGTACAGTAGTTACCCTGACATTTACAGCTAGACATACTTCAGTGTAGAATACACTGATACTGATACCTAATACTATGATTACAAAGACAGGTACTCTGCTTCATCAACTACATGTACCATCATATTTCACTGGAATTTCCCCCGATGCCAATCAAGTATGTGTACTCTAAATGCGTGTTTCACTTGTGTGACTGCAAAGCATTTGAGAGGTGTGGAGGACTTCCTGTGTTTTTAAGATTTTCCACATTAAACTTCAAAAAAGTGGGAGTAAGTTCCTAGGACTATTCATATCAACTTTTTGCTTGGAGAGTTGAAAACATTCAGCAACCACACAAAACAATGCTCTTCATGTGGACTGTAGTGCAAAAGTGACAAATATTGAACATTATTAAATATTTATATTGGTAATGGTGGCTGTTTTATAAGAAACGGATCATAATTAATAGGTGTAATGTGCTGTAAACTGTAGTGCAGACTTTATTTGATATGAAATAATTTGAAATAGAATAAAGAAATGTTGATGTGCACAATCCTTTCACCAAAAAACTGTGACAGCCAACAATCTCATTTAATCAGTACGGTTTACCACACACTAAAACCAATGATTGTCAATGGATTCCACCATTGATGACCATTACAAACAGTAGATAATGTACCACATGCCATGGCAAGTTTTCAGAGGCTCTCTGATTACATTTGCCAGCCTGCAATATGTGCTCTTGAATCTGTTCTGTTGATTCAACAGAAAACAAAAGGCTTTACAAACTGCATTGTATACTGTAGCTCTAACCTTGCCAGGAAAATTTTAAACTGTGTTTTGACTGGTTGAAGTCTAACAGGATTTTCATGTACATTGTAAATACACATAATGTTATATTATGATAAATTTTGGCAGAATGCTATATTTAAATGTGAAAATCAGTTAACATGCATTACATTTTAATCCTCATCCATGGTTGAACCTGCCCCAAACCAGTATTCATAGAATGTAAAATACAATGGTAATGAAACCAACTGCAGAAGTCGTAATACAACATGAGAATATTTTGCATTTTAAATGCAAAATATTCTAATATCATACCATTACCAGTATATTGATGACACAAATAAGGCGATGTAATTGGTTGAGACATGAAAAATAAAAGCCTACATGTGTGATATATGATGATTGAAACACATACAAGCTATCATCTAAAGAAAAAATCCTGTTTTGATGTTGACTTTCAAACCAGAATTTTGGTATACTATCATGATATAATGGCAGTAAACCATCCAAGCAACAGGTACATGAATACGATTCGGTTTTGACCAGTTCACTCATATATACACTCACTAAATCATTAACTGGTCAAAATCTCGTGGTATACCCTGGCTTTGTGTGGTTTGTCACTTAATTATATCATTTATGTAATGACTTATAATCTATACAAGAGTGTAATAATTATTAGGTGCATTAGGGTGTGGCTGTACAAAGCTGTTGTCATATTTGAATGTATTGCACAATTGTTTCTACGATCACCCTTTGCAAGCTTACTTTCTGTGTACTTCATGTAGAGTGCCAGCATTTCAAATATTGACCACCCATTAGGCAAGCCAGTCCAATATATTCATCCAGGTTGTCTGGTCTGGTTACCAGGGTAGTCAGTACAAGTCTTTGTTGGACAAGGTCAGATTATAAAGCAGTCAGTCCTATGAGTTGACAGTTAATTCCTGGATGAAATCTTTACAGGTCACTGATCACTTTGTACTCACACTTTGCAGGAACAATCAAGTCACAATCAGCATCTTCCAGGATGTTATTTTGAACAAAGATTACGTAGCTATCAGATCAAATGTCACAGACGTGTCAAATCTTTGTCAGAACTAATTGGACGATCATAAAGAAAATGCTGAGATTTTCATTTCAGACTTGTTTATTGATTCGTGAAATGTCTTTTTTCTGACAATCAAAATGGAAGATTGTGCAAGTAGAAAACATTAGTACCGGTACTTTCAAAATACAATTATTGTGGCAATTGTCATTAGAATTCAGTATACATGTACAAATAACAAATGCTTATGATAACATCACTGAATGCTTTACCATCCACATAAATGTTGTATGTCAGCAGTGTTCCAGCTAATGATATTGAGTAATATAATAAATCTCAGTGTCAAAGGTTTGTTGTCAGAAAGTTGATACACAGACTCTAGACACATAATACTAGATCATGATGACAGGAGACAAGCAAGAAAACGTCATTCACATCACAATGTCATCTTCCATTTAAAAATATTTTCCTTTGTCTCCTTCAGTAACCTTAAACTGGAACTCTCATCAAATCCATCCAAAACTGTAGATTTAATGGAAGGTCATTACGTTTCTCCAGGCATGAGTAACTCTAGCCGATAATGAGGAATTATTACAACATTGAGAAATACTTTGTTCAAGAGTAATATAACAATACATTTGTATTGAGTTACGAAGGAGTTTGTGTATTGTACAGTCAATTTGAACAAAAGTCTGTGCTTCAGCTTTCAATCTTTACTTTATGAGTCACCGCTGTAGCAGCCTAATGACTTGGGTGTTCAGTTGGTATGATATTCTTAGAACAACATGTTGTGGTATGTGCCCAACCCCAAATCTGAAGAGAAACTTATGTAAGCACACTTTCATTATTACGTGCTACTGATGAAATAGGTGTGTCTTATTTACACGTGTTGCAAAAAGTACTTTGTGGTAGATGGGTAACCTCATCCCTACAAGAGCCAATATAATGGTACGCCTATGTTGCCTTTTCTGATTTTCCCATCAAAAGTAAGTAGTTCGCACCTCAGTAGAATGCCTTAAGAGAGAACAACAACTTGAGGCAACCAGGTTTATACCACAGACTTTACAAAAAATGATAAAGAATTGACCATTTCAACAGCAGAGAATGTTTTATACCTGTCATTATTATAAATAATCAGTTGCCAGTCTTTGAATCCCCACTAACTAAATGACTGTACCGATATATCTATATGGAAATGTTACATAAAAAATCATAATTACCTAATACATGTAATATAGACATTTATGGCATTTACAATATGAACAGCACAGCTATTGTACTTGTTGTAGTAATAGTGGTACTACCAATGGGCATGCATGTCATAGTGTATGGTTATTGCCTGTTTACTGACTGTAACTTGTATATTATACTGTTGACTGAGTTATTAGAGTAAACATTTATTGAACTCTGTACAGCATTGTGATGGGTGAATAATGTGATTGCGTGTCTGTGTTCACTTTCTATTGATTCCGTTGCATGGTTTCAGTCAATCATTCCGCACAGATAGCAGAGTAGAGTCAGCTGTGTTCAAATACAGAGTATATGTACATACAGATATTTGCAGTGAAAGAATTGTCTCTCAACACAGGCTCAGTGCATACAAAACCCATGCAGTCAGTGTTTATAGAGTATGAATTGTCAACACAGCTTTTGTTTACATCATTGGTAAAATTGTTCACAGACTTGAGTTTAGCTGTGGAGGTTTATTTCATAATTTGCAGTCAATACATTAGTGTTATCAATTTATTGTGGCAATAGAGGAAGATAAGAAAGAAAGGTGATATTTTTACATAGTTGTGACAGCTTTGTACAGTAATCCCCTGAGTCTTTATGACATTCATAAATGCTACGTTCTTTATAGAATTTTGATAGGCCTGACGTCCTGAGAGCTCTCTCATAACTGTAGACAAAATCTATCATAATGAAATGAGTTTTCAGACATGTCAAATAATGATTGATGTGTAATGTCTGAAGTAATACTTGATTTCTAATTGATGATCAAATAGAATTCAGTTGTTAGAAGACAAGTGATATACAGTTTTTACTTTTCAAAATACACAGAACAGAATTACCAATTCTAGAAAAATCAGTGATGTTGTAAAATTTGCCCTCCAATGATGATGTTTAACTGCCTTCAGAATTTCTTGAAGGAAAATAATTTTCTTCATTCTTTTATACCCAGAACATTAAAATGTTGATGGAACTTTACATCTGAGTTGATGTAAACTTGGAATTATGATTTGCAGAAAGTTCAATCAGTAATATTGCTATATGTAACCATAATCGCAAGTGAGTGAAATCTTTAATCCATTTATATCTCTAGGCAGAAGTTGACATGTAACGTTATTATATTGACTTGTATAGTATATATCAGCTGAACTCAGGTGACTTGTACTTTGACCAGGGCTGAATAGTTCTGTCAATCTGATCTACACACTTAAACGGTGTGTACATCATCAAGGCCCATCATCAACCATTGAGAGGATACAGTGCAGGCTGCAAACCACATGTATTACTCTATTGTATTTTGTTGTCAGAATTTTAGAGCAAATGATACATTTATGATTTAGTAAATTTCAAAAATACCCATTTACAAATCCATGCAGGAACTGCCCTATTGTTTGATAAATGTCATACTGCCCTGCCATTTAACCTTGTAGTAATGCAGGTATTTGATTGAATACTAACTAGTCTTCAAGGAATCATCACTTCAGTGTTCATATTCTGATAGCAATATGTAAAGCATATTTTATCAAACATTATATCTTGTTTATATGCCACATAGTTATATCACAATTTGATCATATCAGAATTTATTCAGCAATGTTTTCATGCGTCACATTGATAAAATCACCTCACTATTATACATGCAATGGTTTGTGGTGAGATAAAAACGGGCAGCAACATGCTGCGGGTACGTCAGCTCTTAGCTCATAATCATTACGAGATATTTACTGTGGTGAATTATGACGCACTACTTTTCTCAGAATAGGTACATGAAAACTATAGACTCTATAATGATGAGGAAACAACAACAATAGTAGAAAGGTACTATGATGTGACATATTAAAACCAACATTGGAAATATCAAATGGTAAATTACAACACTGATTCCTCTCTGATAGTTCTGTGGCTGATACACCTTATGTGATTCCAATGAAACACACCTAACACAACAGGCATGAATACCGGTATATGTGCTATGTTTATATGTAGGTTGAATTTAACACCAATAGTACAAGATAAAGTGAAGTATATTATATTTTTGCATCTTGATATGCAACAATAGCATAATGTTTATCACCAAACTATATTCATGAAGTGTTTTGAAATAGGTTATCTTTTGAAGCTGTATTTCTAACACGCGGACACCTCAGTTATTGACAATTATGTCATATAAAGGTAACTTTGTCCTCACATTTAGTTGATCTGTATCCCTTTAAATATCATATTGAGTATTAAATCATGCAACCTCAGGGTTCTCCAAAGTGGATTTTTAGGGATTGGACACCCCTCTGATTTTCAGGCAATCTTTTCAGTAATATACAAAATATTATTTTACATAACAAAAGAATATGCAAATGATGCAGTGTTATCTAAATTGGCTGCCTATCTTTGCAAGCTGTTGAGAACACTGAACTCTCAATGACCATTGACACTGTGTCCATCCACATAAATTATTATTATTAATCATCTTTCAGTGGTACCTTTTGACACTGAAATATGAAATGATCGTACAAGCGCTGATATTGCTACCCTGGTAATTGCTGGTTGCTACATGTAAATGAGGGGATTATAAAACTAACCTGTCACATAAGCAATCCAATACACTGTAGCAACTGTAGCTAGAATATTTTGTACACAACACTGACAGACAGCAGTCAGTGTGATATTGCAGGGTTAACATTGTGTCAATTGGGCAGTTCTCTGACTGAGAAATAGTACAGTGATACTTTGATGAAAGTTTATTGTTAGCTACTTTGTGAAATGCTCTCCTGAGTCCCTTCACTCCTGAAAAGTCCTTGAATTTTAATTAAAGGCTCCTGGAAAGTCCTGGAAAAGTCCTTATTTATGGAATTGAGTCCCAGAAAATTGATTATCCATCCACAAATTTCAAAAATGACAAGATGATTAGTTGTGAAAATGATACATAAAATGATACATAAGAATGATAGGTTGTAAGAATGATATCTGGTAAACAGTATGTTGGTCCTCAAAAAGTCTTTCATAGTCCTTGAATGTTAAGTTACTTTGAGAGTATACATCTATACAGCCTGGCTCTCTCTCTTTAATACTATAAATCAGTTATAAGATATTGAGTATTCCTTAACTTATCAAACCATGGAGTGGAAAGAACATACAACAAGAGTCAGAGATGAAATCTATATGGTCAGGTAGGCCCATTCAGTTGTAAATTGTAATTGAGATGGAAATTCAGTCACATTGCCAACAAATCCTAGTATTCTCTTGTTCACATTGGCTTGAGGAAAAGAAGATCAGCTAAATAACCTCAGCTGTACTGATAGCCCTATCAGGTCTGCCCAGGATTAGAATATCATGTATAACGTGTGTTTCAGAATTAGCCTCTACTCTTCTGCAAAATTGTTATAAATGAGAAAAATCTTTGAAAAATTTATGATCACTTCTTTACACACCTCAGTCAGTGTAGGATCTAGCCCCCTTTTTGTGCTGGATTTGAGGGTTTGATCTTAAGACTGAGCAAGCCTGTATCCCAGAATTATTCAGCTGAATGGCAAGCAAGAACAAGCCCACACATTCACCACATCTGGCATTTTATTGAACAAGCAAAATATAACAGAAACGCATATATTATCAAACATTTTACTTTCTATTGTTTGATATCAGTTTATTTTGTCATGACAAAATTTCAACACGGAAATCATAAACATACTCGAATTATTTGATCTACGTGCCTGTTTTAAAATTATGCTGAAAAACCCCCAGTACATTATTATATCTTAAACACTTTGACATGGTTTAAAGTGAAAGCCAGCCTCTACATCCATTGTAGCATAGTCTGATAGAATGAAAGGTGTTCCTAAAAACAAAAGAATGATAGAATGTTCATATTTCATACAATTGGATTATCATGACGTGATTACATAACTAGATTTGTGAAATTTACCGATGTAGTCCCAGTCTTTGTGTTTAACTTTGACTGTACATGTCCAGTAGACTCTAAGGTCATTGTAAATATAACACGTACATGTACCTTGAAATGTTACTCACTAATAGAGCCCAACACTTCATTCAAAGAAACAACAACCTATGATTTATTGTTGGTCAATACTTTTTGTACTGTTTCTATAATTACAAAGATTCCAAAATATTTGACACAGACATGCCTTTTGTGCAGTTTTTGCCTCTAAAAAGTAAAAGACTGACTGATTCACCAGACACATGATATCAAAAAATTCAAAATTCTCAGCGTAAAACATTTTTTGTGCTGCTATAGATCAGTTTACATACTACCCAGCCATATGCAGATAGCAGCACAATGTCTGGCTTTCAACACTGCAAGTTATCCTGAAAGTGGTACATTACACAAATCAATCTTCAGGAAACACGCCAAGACAGAATTTCAGGATGACTCATAGAAGAAGTCCCTCAGAAACACTTTACTGAGAAACTATCCTTCATACCATGTCAATGTGGCTTCCATATGCTTTGATGTGTTGATTGCCCCTATTATCCACAAATATGCCATTTATGAATTTATTATCAAATATATTGCCATCATCATTAAATATATGGTTTATTTACTATCCAGTATGGTGATACTTACATATACCAATAAAATTAAATTTTGACTTGAAAATTCTCTCCATAATGTACGTTGTGATATGCTGAATTTGGTAAGAATTTTCCCCTTCAATGTATCAATGTACAGGTATAATGCTAGTGTTGTACTCAGTACATGTAAGTACGTTGTTGAAGTTATAAGAACTGAACACAGAGGAGAACATTTATAGGCGGTTGAAGTGTGGTATTTCAAGAGATAGCCAGATGATAGCAAGCCTAATAGCTTTGATCATGTGCTTGACTTGAAGTACATAATGGACATCTCGATTAGTTAGCAATCAATACTATTACTTGTTATCAAGTACCGGTATGTAGACAACACTGCCAGTGTACACTGTACTGCACCTATGTTTTGCATCATCTTAGAGACTGTATGTTGTTGCCTGAGTTAATGTTTGTTATCATTTTCCTTGCAAGACATTCAGTTTGCCATTTTATCCATGCCAAGGACACATCTGTTTCATTGACATATACAGTAGAAGTTTATATACCGAAAATAGAATTCAATACTGCATATGCCTTAGTCCCTAGACATGCCTGACTTCTTGGCCTGTAATTTATTTACTGCCAAGAAAATATACCCTGAAGGGTAAAGGTGCAGGAAAATATGTACCTAGAGATTTGTACAGAAAGCTGAAGGATCTCATGTAGGTTTCTAAAAAAAAATATTTTGCATGTTATAATAAATCAGTTGTATTTTGTTTGTAATTGATAAACAGAGCATGAGTTTGACAAAGAAATGTCAAATGTTTACCATTAAAAGAGAGAGACATAGTGTTCACTTGACATCAAGTGATCATAAATTTGATGTGACAAGTATTCAAACCACTTGCCCTAGAATCCATCTCTTGGATTGTATGTAGGTCACAACTCTAGCACTTGACCTGCAGAAAGGAAAAATCAAATACTATACTTTTGTCTCAGTAAATAATGTAACTAAATCATATGGGAGTTACAAAAATTCTGTTTCTTTTTAGTCCCCGCGGACGAAGTCCGGCGGGGACTTATAGATTGGGTCCCGTCTGTGCGTCCGTCCGTCCGTCCGTCCGTCATCAACAGTTTCTCAGACACGGCTGAACCAATTTCGTTCAAACTTGGCACAAAGGCATAGCACTATGACCTACAGATGCACGTCGATTTATTTTGTGATACGATCGAATTTGGCCGCGAGGCGGCCA